>PVJA010003857.1:0-90955 GCA_004027025.1 Myocastor coypus | reverse complement strand
TTTTTTTTTTTTTTTTTTTTTTTTTTTTTTTTTTTTTTTTTTTTTTTTTTTTTTTTTTTTGTGGAACCAAGGATTGAACTCAGGACCTTGCACTTGCAAGGCAAGTGCTTATTCTCCTGAGCTATCTCCCCAGCCCTTGCCCTCTGCTGTTGTTCTTGAACTGTGTAGTTGAGGCTAGCCTTGAACTCACACACTGGCCTCAGGCTCATGATGCTCATCCTGCCTCAGCCTCTAAGGTACTAAGGTCATAGCTATGTCCCACCACACCCAGCTGTCCTTCAGCTTGTCTTTAAAGATGCCTCATCTTAATATTTAATTTCTGTCACTTTGCTTGTCCTGAGGTGGAAACTTGGTTGTAGAAATGATCATAGGTGATGGGTCCACAAGGTCATCATGGCTGCAAGTCAGTGTGGCACGGGGATCCAAAAACCAACAAAGAGCGCCTCCTCCACTGACTCCTGTCCTCTTTCCTAGGCTAATCTCGACTTCCTCTTTTGCTCTCCACGTGCGCCAGACCTTTCCCAAGGAGCACCCGTTCCAACACTGTATTACCTATGCAGACTCCACCCCAACCCAGACCCATACATTCTTTGCCAACTGTTTCCTCCCTGAAGGTCCCTGCTTCTGTTGGGCAGCCCTCCTGAGCTGAATAATAAAGGATTTTTTAGCTTTTCTCCTGCTTACCACTTGCTCCAGAAGAAGGAACCTTAGTCTCTCCATCCAATTCAGGAAAAATCTGAACATCACTATGAAAAAATTAAACTGGCTCAAAGTCTACCAAAAGGAAAACAAAACAAAGACAAACAAACAACAACAAAAGTTACCGAAGTCCTCAGACATTTTGCCTGCTATTAGTTAAGGAAACCTCATTCAAATACTGTTTGGATGAGGTACACCAGGTTGGATGCAACAGCAGAAATGCACATAGAGAGGAATTCAATATGATGAACACTTATAGGAAAACAAGCTTTCCCCAGGTACCAGCTTCTACCTAGAAACCAGATCAGCTTTGTGTGAGTGTGAGCAAGAAGGTTTAAAGCTGGAAAACTTGGCCCAAGTGCCTTATCTTTGTTGTTATAGACCACAAGTAAGTATGAGATGAAAGAGGGAGACTGGAGGGCTGGCTCCCTTCTTGTGAGGTACTGGGAGATATGCTAACCTAAGAGAAAAGTCATCCGGTGGGGGCATAAAACAGTGTGCTTATCTGTCAGCCGGGTCATGTTTTTATTGAGGAAATAGATTGTCCACAGAAATGTGTACTGTTTATAGTTCTCTCAGATGGAAGGGTTGTTTCTAGGTCACATAACTTCTTTATGGTCAAATACTCCACCTCAGCAGTCTTTCCCAAGACTGTGGCCCAGAGCGGAAGCCCGGGCTACCCCCATTCACTTGTTTATCAGCCATCAACTAAGACCAGGATGTGCCAAGGCATGTATTAAAATCTGGTTGTATGACAGAAAACAAAGAAAACAGCTCTTCCTCCAGGTCTGACAGAAGATATAGACTCAGAATTCATTTGTGTGATTCATGAATTTTCCATTTTCAATATCAGATGTGGTCAGTAGTAGCAATTTCATAGCATACATGCTTTAAAATACAGTTATTTAACCTCAATGATGGAGTTGTGCATATAATCTTTTGTGGTTGTTTGTTTGTTGTTTGTGTTTAGCAAATGAAGGGGCTCCTGGCTGGGTGGAGGGCTTTGACAACAAGACAAGAAGGCAGTTAATGTGCTTGCTGGAGGATACTTGATCACTGAAGATGTAGATGGCACAGGCTAGCCCTTGAGTGTCCTAAGGTCAGTGCATGGAAAACCTTCTGGAACAGGAAGTCCCTTTAGAAAATTAACCTGAAGAGGCCCTAAGTTAATCAGGGAAGTTGGTCAAATAAAACTAACCTAAGAACAAAAGCGCTGGTGTCCTAAGGTGCTGACCCAGGGCTTCTGAATCTAAATGACCTCTCAGTTTCCATGTTCTTGCCCACAAGTAAAGAAGTGTTCCATTTCATCTTTGGACCTACATCCCACCATGGGGCCCACCTCAGACCAATAATCCTTAAAATGAATGCCCTAAGCATTTTCTCAGCTGCCTGGCATCCTGTGGAAAGACTGCTAGTGCTTCCTGAGGATGGTTCCATTCAACAGCAGCTATAACTCTTGCTTTGAGAGCCAAGTATACTAGCATCTGGCTTCAAAATATTTCTCTGTGATGCAAGGCTGGTAAATCCAGTCCCGTGAGTACTGATTTTGGCTGACTTTATGACTTGCCTTGCTCTTGAAAAAAATTTTTCTGACTTAAAATTTTCCCTTCTGATTCCCACTGACTCCTGCCATCCATCCCCAGAGTTGCCTCATTCTATTACAGTGCACATGATTGGGTTCTGAAAAAAAAATCACCTCTGAAGATCTAATGTAAATGCCAAGGGACCAGAGCATAGAGAGTTAGAGTTCAGTAAACCTACAGAAAAACTCATGGTTCACTAAAAGTGTGTTTACATAGCACTATCTGGGAGCCCTGGATGGTGTTACTGGCCACGAATCCAGTCCACTTCATCCTCTATGACTCTCCACTCTGTTGCTAATACAGAGACAAAAGTGAGCTTCCAGCCCATTAACTCATTAAAAATAAAAGATGTGCTCATGAAGGTAAGAGTACATATGTATGCACCTATATCTGAAGATTCGTAGCCATCAAAGTATGAGAAAGGAGATCATGATAGCTCAGCAGAATAGCACCCTTTAGGAATCTTCTAGAAGCCTTCCTGCATTATAAAAAGGTTGGACTTTGTAGGCTTAATGCCTCTTAAGGTAACATCTAATTCTATAATTCTGGGATTTGAAGAAGTATTTCTCACCCCTCCAATACGAAATAGGACCTTTTGTTCCCAGACATCACTGAGGTCATATGACAAATGGGTGCCATTACTGCAGTTCTGTGGAGTGTGTGCAGCGTTTCTAGGCATGTTTTAAGTCATATACTAAAGCCTAAGCCTTTAATCATTCCAGTAAAGGCCTATGACCCAGCCATACAAGCAGCAGAGGATGTTTGAAGAAGATGGTCCAGGCCTCACATGACCATGTGGTTTGAGACGCAGTGGGAGCTGTTATGAGAGTCATTTCACAGGTGTGTTCTTTCTACTGTCAAGGAATAATCACTTCCAGGATGGGCAACCACATTTTGATGTCCCTTTCTTATCCTTTGTGCAAAGTCTGCCAGTAACTTGTTTTGTAGGGTGACACGATGCACCCCAAATTACCCTAAAGTTGATATTGATTTTCCTATAAATAATAAGGCCGCCGCAGGAGAACCATAAAACCTCAAGTTGTTGCTTCAGTGAGTGCCACCGTGTAATGTCAGTAGCTTTGGCTTTTATTTAATTTTGTGATTAAAGTTTTTATTGATTTTCCTGCAGGGTAGAATATATCAATACCTTTGGTTTCAAAGGAACATTCAGTAACAAGTAAACATAAAAGGACCCAACCTCGGAACACTAGCGCTTCATTTTAAAATGTAAGAAACTGCCTCCATGGCTCCCTAACTTCTATCTGTGGCTCCAGCTCTGGACAGGGCTGCTCATCTCCATGTGTATAGCTAACCCCTTAGGCAGCAGCTGGTACGTAGGTCTGTGAAATGAGGTTGAGAAATGCTGAGCTAGGTCTTCTGAGTTAATACTGCTTTGCCAGAAGCTAAAATAGCAGTAAGTGACTTGAATTCCATGTTCCCATAAATTATGCATCTTCCCTTTCCACCCAGAAAGGGTAGCTTCATGATACGCATTATATGAAGGCCCTGCCCAGTGAGAAACTCCATGTATGTAGGAAAGCTTGCTCTTGTCAGAGGGATTGCATCATTGCAAGTAGTCAGTGCTAGGATTTGATCTCCGACAATAGGCTCTTCCGTGATTCTAGAATGTTTATATAGCTAGATAGGAGATATGTGGTTTCTTTGAAAATTAGAAAAAGACTACTTTAGGGCCAGCAAGACAGCTCAGTGGACTAAGTGGCTGCTTTAGCAAATACAGAGACCAGGGTTCAAATCAAACACTACATGCTGTGCTGGCCCTGCCCCTGGGCACACTGAGCCAGCCACCAAGTCTGGTCATGGTGACACATGCCTGTAATCCCGGTGCTAGGGAGGCTGAAACAGGAAGATCAATACAAGTCCAAGCTGTGTAGTAAGACCCTGTAACAAATACATTAAGAAAGAAAAGCCACCTTTTTCAGAACCTTTCAAAGTCATCCAAGGTCGTGTTCTCTCCTCTGCCTCACATAGGCTTGAGAGTCCAACAAGATGCCTTGCCTTATTGGGAAGGGCATGGGACTTACCCTTAAGAATGATCTACTTCCTGACATTCAGATCAACTGCTTATATTTCTTTATCACTTACTTACATTTAGAGTTAGTGTTTCACCAGTGACATTTTGGTCAGTCCTCCGACCTCTATCATTGGTAAAGATTTTCCTGAGCTTTTCCTAATGATGGAGAAACTAGGACTTTGAAGGATGCTAGAAGTGTGCTTTGATGTTCCAGGCAGCAAGTGACAGAGCTGACAATGAAACCCAGGTTGGGGGACATTCATTTTACCACACCACATGGAAGCCACATTACCCAGCCAGCCCTCCTGTCTTAGTCACACTGGCAGATTAGTCTCACTAGTTCTGCTGTCTGTGTCAACTGGTCTTTCTAGTGTGGCAGAATCACTGGAGCTGAGGGACTTGCCATGCTCTCCTCTGCATAATGATTCATATGCAGCTTGTTTAATAGATACTTTTCCTCTCTAGCAGAGGCTGGGCTTTCTCTAGCAGGGAAATGGTCATTCTTAGACAAAGATGCTAGCACAGAAGATTTTACAAGCTCACCCAACAAAAATTTGTCTGCCATCTGAAAGACACAGCAATTTTATTTACCCTGCCTTTGTGTCTTAAAAACACATTTCCCTTTGTGTGAAATGCCAACCAAAATTTAGAAGAGGTGGGGTGATTTCTGCAACATACAGCCTTGAGACTGGAACTAACTCATGCACTGTAGCCAGGGACAGAGCCAAGAGATAGAGTTAAGTGACTGTTCATCAATAAAAACAGCATTTAAAAGCAGGCTGTATCTTCTTACCTTGTTTTTGCTCTTTCCTGCTTCGAGAAAACCAATGATAGATAAAAAACTAAAAACAAAGAGTGAGTAGGAAATTTCTGTTTGATTTTTCCTCTTCAAAATTAAAACCATATTTGGGTTTTCATTTGATTACCTTGACTGTTCACTTGAACACTGATGTTTCTAGAACAAATGTCTATGGGTAGCAGAGAAGACCTAAATAGCTGTGTGGCTCCATGGCCAAGAACATGCCCTGTCCAGGTTCATGGTCAGAGTCAACCTTGCAGGAAGGCATTATACAAGGGTCTGGTCACATGAGAGAGGCCAAGAAAGAAATCACACTGAGAAGTAAAATGTCTAAAAATATCTCCCCGCTAACTTGGAGTTCTCATACTAATGATTCCTCTGGGTGAAAATATTGTTGCTGTTGCAATAAAATATCAAATGACAGGGTTATTGCTTAAGGTTACTATTGTCCATCAACCAGAAAAGCTCGTTGAGTTAGCTAATGATGGCATTCCTCCCCCCTCCTCTTTGACCTCAGAATGATTTCAGGGAATTGACGTTAGAGCTGTGCAATAGAGAAAAGATTGGCAAACTTTGCTCTACTTTAGGGGATCTTAGCTACCCGTGGTTAGACATGAAGAGGCCAGAAGAAGAAGGGAAAGGAATCTGAGGGCTGCTTAGAGCCTCAGGCGGAGTTTAGCCTCTGTGAGTGTCTGTGGGGCAGGCTGATCTTACTTCTCATAGCTGCTGTCGAGAGTCAGCACTGTACATGCTCACAATGGGCCCCTGCATGATTCTAGAGTGTTTCTGAAAGTATACAGAAAATATGTGGCTTTCTTTAAAATTAGAAAGAGCAGACCCCTTCAAAGGCTCTCAAAGTCACCCAATATTGCATGCTATATTCAAAATACTCAAAGAATGGACCAAAGAAAAGGGCATGCAGTGGTGTTGCTGGGACAACTGCCAAGACAAAGAAACTTTCAAATTTCTGGGGACAAGAGGCCATGTGAAAGGAATTTTCCCTTCAACGCGCATACACACAGAGAGACACACAGACCCAGAGCGACACTGCAGCATAGCAGAATACTTGCATCTACATGTGGCCTGCAGAAGTTAGATTAGCTAATAAGCAGCATCAGCTTCAAATTAAAACAACTTGAAATGCAGCAAAAGAAAATATGGTAATGAGACATTGTCTTAACATGAGCGCATGAGCTGGAATGGAGAACTGGAGACAGAACCTTCTGCAAAAGTGAATCCAGACCATGTGGCACCAAGGACTTTAGGAGGCTGGGATGCTCCAAGTCCCCTCCGCAGATTGGAACTTGGAGGTAGATAGAGTGGGAGGCAGGACAGAGGAAGGAGGCCAACTCATCAACAGTCTGACAGTAGAGCCAGATGGCTGCCGACCAGAAGGCTTGGTTCTCGTGACATCGGCCATCGGGCAGGAGGCATGTGGGACAGCCTGGAGATCTCCTCGAAGGCCGTGAGGACAAACAGACCCTGAGAAGCTGGCTTCTGTGTCTGCCTCTGGCCTGCAGACTGGATGCCAGGACGCCTGGACAGGAAATGAGTAAGGCTCCACAGAGAATCATTCAGGGATTCAAGAGGAAGCCATAGACCTGGCAACAATAGGAAGAAAGGAGGGTGGGGTGAAGGAAAAAGTTTGTTTGCTTAGTGTCGATCCATTAAGCTCAGTGACAGTGTTTGCCAAAGTCCCTGGTCTGCACGCATAGAGCCCAGAGGAAGGAGCAAATGAAGCTTTTGTGTCCAGCCCAGGAGACCCAGGATTGCTTTAATCTGAAATAATGACCATGACCCTGTGATTCAACAGTATTCTGAACTTTCTCCACCTCCAGAGTAAAGTGAAAAAGCTGGTATTGTTTTGTGATTCAAGGCCAATTTTCATCCAGCAGTGGTGGCCCCTGTAGTCCCTTGATTTTGTTAGCTGAAATCAGGCAGTAAGAAATTGATTTCTGATTCCTTACCATTCAGATAATCATGAGTTACACCACATGATCATCTGCAACTTATTATACCTCCATTCTAAATCAGAAACACCTAGTCCATAAAATATTAAAGTACTTAGTATCATGCATAATACATAATAGATGCTCAATAAATGGTATCATTATTAGTGCTGTTACCCTTCCTATCAATGAGTTCCATATCTATGAATTCAACCAATCTAGAATCCAAAATTATTCTTTACTGAATGTGTACAGTGGATTTTTTTTGTTCATAACTCCCTGGATGATATAGTTTAATAACTATGTGCATAATATTTATAATGTATTAAGTATTATGAATAATGAAGAGATTGCATAAGTATAGAAGAGGATATGGGTAAATTCCATACATAGACCATGCCTTATTATATAACGGGGTACTTGCACAGAGTTTGGCATGCACAAGAGATCCTAGAATCAATAGAGACAAAAGAATGAGTATATTACTATTGAGTCCAGTCATTTTCTTTTTTGACTGTCAAGAATAACATATCTATAAACATCTTGATATACAAATCCTTTCTAAATCTTTGATATTCCTCCAGGGTACATTTCTAAGAGTGAAGAACTGAGTCAAGGCATTCAGATTTCTTCGAGGTGCTTAATAACATGGCCACAGATGCCTTCCCTTTGGGATTGTGCCAACATCACTCCCTGCTGTCCCTGAGTAGAGGGACACATGGGAATAGCCTGGGTGGTTTCAAGTTGTGCCATTTAAACTCCTTCCATCAGCCTGTATTTACTGTGTGCTCAGTGTAGCCACAAACAACCACAAAAGGGATTTGCTGTTCCCCAAACTCTTAGATCCTGTGGGAAGACAGATAAAAATAAACAAGTGCACTGAATCTTGTGTTCAGTGAGCCTTAGAGTAAAGCCCTCTCAAAAGCTGAGGAGTGCTACTTTGGGTGGGATAGCAATTATTCCGTTAAGATAGGAAATGATACGTGAGTGAGAACAAAATGAAATAAATCCTTGTGAAAATCCCAGGAAGCAGCGCTCTGGCCAGTGGGAAGAGCAGGTACCCGGATAAGGAGGCTGGTACGACAGACCGAGGGGAAAAGAAAGTAGCAAGCAGTGGGCACTAGAGACAGAGAGCCTTGCTGCACCGGGCAGGGAGCACCAGAATGTCCTAACATGAGGGAGACTTGGTGTGTCATGGGCTTTGTCAGGATCCCTTCGGCTGCAGTGTGCAGGGAGAATTGCAGGAAGAGTGTCAATGCAAAGCCATGGATGGATCCATCTCTGTGCTGCTAATCAGTGAGGCAAGAATCTCTTTAATCTGTAGTTTCGATTACTTGTGAGGTAGCACTTTTATGACTATTGGGTATTTGCGTTTGGCCTGTTGTGAACTGCAGACTGAAGTGACCCTGCTCAGAAGAGCACCCTTATGCTTCCACCCACGACTGCGAGGTGTCTGTGCTACAGCCCGTGAGCTGGCTGGAGAGGTGGCACCTAGACTAAATCCTGCTAAGTCTGTCTGTGGAGCTCACATTTTTTCAGTCATTTGGGGAGATTTGTCATTCTGTTTCCAGTTTCTCTTGCTGTTTTTTAACAGCCTACATTTAAAGTCTGTCCTTTATTAAGCTGCAATTGCCCAAATTGGGAGGTAGGTAAGTTTAAATGCATTGTCTAGGAAATACCAGCTGAATGAATATTATGTTGGGATTTACTCCTTTATTATACTTTTAATCATTCTCTGAATGCTCTTTGAAGAATGGCTGGCATCTTAGGAATGGAGAATCATTCAGCATCATGCTCTTTAAATGAAGAAAAAAAAAAAAAAAAAAAAAACCTTACTAGATAAACTGGATATTTAAAATAACTAAAAGAAAGTGCACATTGGTTATGCGACATCACACAGTTGTTCTGTTGGCACACCTTCCTAATGGCTTCTTTATGCAAACGTTATTGTCTTTGTGCCACTGCCTACTTCTGCTGTTTCCAGTACATTTATTTCAGTGAAAACTGCTGAAAACCTTCAAAGGAACTAGAGAGTCTGGTCCCCTTCCTCCTCCCTCTGGGTGTGCGCTGACATGAAGTGGCCTGACTACCATTGGTGAAAGCTGAGAGAAGAGCCCTCCCTGGCCTGAGTGGGAGATTTATCCTCTTGCAAAAATGCAAGCATATGCAATCCATTTTGGTGTTTCAAATTCTTGTAGAGATAGTTAATTAAATGCATAGAACCAGGACTTAAATTGAATCTATTCTGGAGAAGAGCTTAACTTCAGGCCCCATTTATAGATTTAGTAACTTTGTAGGGGGTAAGAATGCTCTCCCGGTTAATCTCCATAATGGGGATGAACAAGTTTTCCAATCTGGACTCCTGTTTCCTCTTCTTTTTGTAAAGGAGAGCTTAGGGAAGACACAAGGATCTGGCTAAAGGTGTCATTCAGTGATGACTCGCTTTACTGCCATGTGCCATTTTCTCAGCTCATTTACTGTTGCCTAATAAAGCTGTACAGAACACAGATCTTTAGTCTTCATTCGCTCTTTCAGCCTTTTCACTGATTTCTTACTTGTGCAAGGATAACAATCTTGGAAACGCTGGACATGATAATTCTGAAGTCCTGACTTGTTGTTTTCACCCAACCTACCTTAAGGTCTGGCCACAGGAAGTGCTGAAATAGACACTCCCTCATCTTGTTCTGAATGGACAGGGCTCACCACGTCCAGGGCTCCCCAGGAAGCCCAGACACCTAGAGAGTCCACTAATTTCTGAGACACACAGAGATGATTACTGTAATGCAGAGCCTCTGACTTTGTTTTCATTCCTAACCACCATTTACCTGTGCAGCATGCTCCACTGACAGCATCCTTCACTTCTGGAATAGAATATGATCTAGAGATCAGCAGGCCAGGTACTGTCCTCCAAGCAGGAAGAGAATGCAGAGGGAAAGCTGACCTGTCAAGCCTGCACTCAGGCCTACTGTTCTACAAGAAGCATTTCTACAAAGAGCCCCAAATACAGACAGTATTTATATATAAATGTCTATATTTCTATGACTTGCACATTTATTCATATTCTATATATACTAAATAAAATAGAAGGGATTTTAGCTAATATTTGCATTATGGAAAATTGAATAAAATTTATTAATTTCTTTTTTATTTTTTATAATTTTATTGCTTTTAATAAAAATAACAATGAAACCGTTTCAAAACACATTAGTAGAATAGCCACAATAATTTTTTTTAATTTTAGTTTAAAGAGTAAAAATAGCAGAAACAAAGATAGAAAAACAGTAACAAGCAAGAATACATATAGTATGGAATTTCAAAACAAGGACAAAAATTTAACATTGATTGTATTACATATTTTCATTATCAAATCTGTTTAGGGTAATAGATATAGGTATGTAAGATTGGTCAAATAGTTAAACATTAGCACTTTCAATAAATCTTAATTTTTTAACTCTTCAAAATGCATTTTGTATTTAAGTCACATTTCTAAAAAAAAAAAAAAAAATTATAGGTGCTGAGGATGCAGAAAACTCAAGGTCCTGAGTTTGATTTCTGGTACCTCCCCCATAATTTATTTATTTATTTATTTTTCTTCTTTTGAGTTCTTATACGTGGGAGACTATACAATATTTGCATATGTCGGTCTGGTTTATTTCACTTACAAATACATGTTCGAGGTACATCCACCTATACATGAACTTTAGTTTATCATTCTTTATAGCTGAGTAATATCCCATTGTATAAAAATACAATAATTAGTACAATGCATATTGTTGTCTTCATGGTAGTTGACCAGAGTATAAGATGCAGACATGGTAATTTTTCTAAACACTATTGGTAAAATATTTCTTCTCACTGAACTAAGAGAAAGTAGTTGTATGCATAGTCCAATAGTCTATAATAGTAGTGGGTTATCAGTGGAACTGGCATTGTCAGAAGCTGTTGACTTTTATAAATTAGCATGCTTATCTGGCTTTACTTTTTATGCCTCATGTTTAAACTTTTCTGCGGAATAGTTAAGGCCAAGTTGAAACAAGACCTATATAACAAAACAAGTAACTTTTGTATCTGATAAAGTCAGTCAAATCTCCTCAGGATTTACGTGGAAACCACGTACGTCATTTTGTAGAACTTTTGTCAGCGTCAGCCATCTAGAAGAGTCATGACCATTGCTTGACCAGTTTGCTCTCTGTGAAAGCCTGAGAGAATGTCTTCTCTCTTGGTGACTCTCATTAGGCATACCATACATCTTAAATCCCTTTCCTCTGTGAGCCCATAATCTCCTTGAACACAAAAATTGAGTTATAGTATATTACAGTACAGGTTCTCTTATGTCCTGAGTCCTCACTGACCTTGAAGGGCTAGGGCCAAAATATTGGCTATCCTATAGGCCTTCTTTTTCTCTAGTTTTTTGGTCCGCAAACTTTGACCTGCTATAATTTTGTATATGGTTAGATCTCTGAATTGCTATGTAAAAATCACAACTTTTAAAAATCACATTCTTTGGGGAATTATTAGAATATCAATGATAGATGGAAAATACCAGTTCCATGTTAAGTCTAAGGCATTTGATATTCAGAAAGATAGTGATGTTAAGCTCAAGTACCTATGTTATAGAGTAATAGTATCACTGAGCTTCTCTTCTGGAGAGTTAACAAAAAATTATTAACTTCTGATTTTCCTTATCACAATTTTCTTTATTGAGTTGTTAGATAGAGCACCTCTGTGTTAAATCTAGTTCATTTTTTATTAATCTATATTAGTTATACCTAATAGTGAGGCTCTGTGTGATATTTCAACACATACACAAAGAGGTACACTGATTGAATTCAAACTTCATTTTTGCACCTTCCCATTCTAAACATTCTAAACTTATCTTCAGATAAGAAGAATGAAAGGATGAAAACCACCTAACTGTTCCTATAAAAGATGAGGCTCCTGAGACTCTAAGATTCTTACATGATGTGGATTATTGCCACTAATTACATATTTCATGGTTTTATATCCTCCTAGTGAAGCAATCAGTGCATTTTGGAAGTGGAACAGTAAGAGGTGATTTCATTTCTGAATTTTGTTTTCCTGCTGGATAATGGTGGAATTTCATTTTGAGTGAGAATTTGTGCTTGGAGTAACGTTTCGAGTGAGAAGAAGGGCTTGGATAGCCATGCTCCCCACTACTCAGCATTGTGACACGTTAGAATTTAAAAGCGCAGGAACCATACAATGATCTAAGCCAAAATAGACAAACTATGTCTCCAAAGATGAATTCAGACACCACTTATTTTAGTAAAGTTTTATTGAAATATGCTCATATCCATTCATTTTTATAAGTACATGGTTTTTAATGGACAAAATGTTTGCCTAGTGGTCTTTTAAGAAAAATATTTGCTGACACATAATTTAAACTAGACTACACCAAACAAGATGAGAGTGACCAAAATATATATAAATAAATTGCATTCATTTTGAGACCTAGGAAGGAGACAGGTTTTCTTTTCAAGACCACACACAGCATGCTTTGAAAGTTTCTCTACCCTAGGTGAGCCTGATTGCTCTGCCTCATTCTCCAAAGGATGCCCTGGATGGAAAGGACCACAGGGTTGTGGAATATTTTCTCAGGAGCTAAGAATAGGAGCACCATTGGTTCTCTATTGGATGTAGAACCAGATTAGGGCCTCAGTTACTTTTCTGTCATTGCTGGGACAAAATAACTAATGCCTAAAATTAAGCAAGGAAAGTTTTATTTAGCTCACAATGCTTGGAGGTTTCTGTTCATAACCAGCTGGCTCCAAGGCAGAGTGGCACACGGCAAAGGTCAGCAGTTCATGGTGGGAAAAAGAGCACAAGAATGAAAAGGGAAAAGCAGAGGCAAGCCAGCCTCTTTCCCTTCATTATGTTGCATTCAGGCTCTCCACCTCAGGCCCAGTGCAGCACTCATACCCATCATAGGGCAGTACTCATACTTACACTCCAGCACTGGATCATGAATTAATTACAAAATCCAGAAGTCTACCTTGTAACTGCATGAGGCTTTGTGGAGACAGCCAGACACAAAACATTACAGTACTCTTTGACTTTAAAATTCAAAATTCAAATTCTTCAATACAGCACCTTCTATGCTTTTTCAGACCTGCTACTTTCCACCAGCACCTCCAAGAACTAGTTTTGCTCTGCGAACTATATCCTTTGCTGCCGGAACCAGGAACTCTGTGTGCCATTCTGTGTTCTCCCATGGGAACAATCTCTCTAGCTTAAAATGGGCTTTGATGGACAATGAGAGAATACTGGCCCAGTGACAATGACAGGCAATAAGAGCATTGGCTCTCACTCACTGTCCAATTCTGGGCAGTTGCCTTTGAAGCTCTGTTTTCTTATATGTACTTACTTCTCATGTGCAATAACAAGGTCTGTCCTATCTATCTCACACAAAGTTTTGAGGAAAGTAAATGGACTGGAAATCATAACTGTGTGTGTATTTCTGTTTGTATTCAGTAATGACTAAACAAAAAATTAGTATAAAAGCCAAAACTTCCTGTTTTGAGGAGCCATATTGTGGAATTCGTTGACAGGAAACGAAGGTGGTTTGAGGGCCTGAACACACTGGGTGATCCAGCGACCTGTGAGGAAGAGGGCTGAGCCGGGACTTGCATATGCATGGCCATCCGAGTTGCAGCTTAGGCCCTCATGGAGGCCCCAGCAATCATGGGCCTAGTGAGGACATGGGCCAAAACTCAGAGTCTGGAGGGCAGAGACCTTGGTCTCCCATGAGAGGGCCCCAGTCAGCAGGAGGGATTCCAGAGTAAGGGACTCTACAGCCTTAGAAAGGATGGGGCCAGAGCCCCAGGTCAAGGTGAGGCAAGAGGTGCTGTGAATGCGGAGCCTCCACGTTCTAGAATAGACCTAGGTCAGATCAGGCTGCAAGAAGGCAGGGAAACAACAGAATCGCCGTGGTTCTGAGATGCCTGCTGCCTGAGGCTGTGCAGCAGCAAGACCTGCATCTGCCCCCAACACCAGATGCCATCACTGGCTGTGTCATCTGGCCCGAGAGGCCCATGCTCATCCCAGAAAGCTCCTCACTCAAAAGAAGTGTCTTCATTGGCACGTCTGCATATGGGGACATTCACTCCAACATTTTACTCTCTTTTCTGGTCAAAAACATTTGGATGTTTATATGTGTTTCCCAATAAAAGATAAATCTCCTGGGAGATAGCACATTAAACTATTAACTGCCATTCTTGCTTCAATATGAATTTACTTCATTGGGTTATATCCTTCCACCACTACAGCCCTGAGGAAATGAAATAGAGAACAGGGAGCTTATAAAACACTAACAACAAAATAAAACACTAATGACAACTTCGTCTGTTCTCATCCTGTGACTTGTTCTTGTATGAAAGGCCACCAGGGACAGGTGCATGGCTTGCGTCCTACTCAAACCTTCAGAGGATAGGTAGAAATGCGAACAGCCATAACACAGAGAGAGGACAACTTTGAAAGCAGTGGCCAAATGCAATTTCTCTGGCTGGAGATGACAGTTTTTTCTAAGCCACTTGGAGGCCTTCTCAGTACTTGAAAACACAGGAGAAGCAAAGTGCCACAGGCCTCATTGTATACTTGGGACCAGCCAGCTGTTTTCCAGGCTGCAAGGTCAAGAAAATAGAGAAAGTTTGGTTATTACAGAGCTAAGACCCTACACAGGGAGCTGGGAGGGAAGAGTTTTCTTCTTTGCCAGCTGGAGCTCCTGGGGGAGGAGGCTGAGACTCTCAGAAGGTCAAATCAGTCAGGAAGCAGCGACCACTTTCAAAGACTGTCTTATTTTCAGCACAAGTGTCCAAGTGATAATAACATCTTTTGGTATTGGAACTTGGAGAATGAATTTGCAGCTCCCTACTCATGGATAAAGCACCATCAGGAAGTGTGACAGTCCCCTGCATGTCCAGCTTGGGAAGAAGGGAATGCATCATGCTCCCAAAGACAAATTGCAAAGTAGGCACCTTAGGACGGATTGCAGTCATGGCCCAGGAAAACCATCCGCTGAGTTCTGTTAGTGACAAACAACGTGCTCAGCTCATTTTTAGCATTAAGATGGGAGGCTGTGCTCAACTTGCTTTATTAAATCAATTGAAAAAAAAAAAAAAGATCTTGCAATTTGTATGGTGCTTAGTAGTATAATTAATATAACTCATAAAAGTCCAGCATCAGGTTGTAGAAGTTAGCCCCATAGGGGATTGTGCTTTGAAGAGAGTTCTGGCATTTATAATCCCAGTGATCAGCATTCCCTGCTTCTGTGGCCAGGCATCTGAAAATTTCTCACCAACAAAACTAAACTTGTGGGGCTTTGTTCTTCACACTCCCTTACGAAGTCCCTCTCTTCCTAGTTATTCTGTTCTTTGGCTGATTGATCTCACTTGGATGAAAATCAAACAATTCCTTGTGTTTAAAGTTTAGGGATGGAGTCAAGATGAAACGATATCTCCCTATATTTCATCTTGCATGCATTCTACTTTCCTGATGTGTATCTGTGTTCTCAAATCTGCCATTTGGAAAGTGTAGGTTGGAGCAGAGACTATCTGTGGCTTGGGAGAAAGGGGTTAATGGAAACTTCTTGCTGTGAGATAGAAGAGCCACATGGCTGCATGGTAGCTGCCTATATAGGTGAGGAGAGGAAGGCTTGTCAGTGTGCAACCTGTTTGCTGAGAAGTCTCATCTTGATGAGAGGCAAACATAAGTCTGTTGCTGTTTAATATGTTGATGTCAGCCATGTTTTGTCAAATTTGCCATTCTGGATTCTTAACATTTGAGGCAGATATGATATTTTCACATACTTTCAGACATGAAAAGTCAACCCAGTTACTCATCACTCATCATTAGGGAAATGTGAACCAAAACCATGGTGAGCTGCCACTTCATATGCACTGTTAAAGACACAGTTCTGAGCCGGGCGTGGTGGCGCACGCCTGTAATCCTAGCACTCGGGAGGCTGAGGCAGGAGGATTGGTGCGAGTTCGAGACCAGCCTGGGCTACAAAAGTGAGCTCAGGACCAGCCTCAACTGCATAGCTAGACCCTGTCTCAAAAAGACAGAAAAAAAAAAGACACAGTTCCTTTACAGACTTTATTTGGAGCTGTTACAATAGAGGAGAGACTAGGTTAAATGTAGAAAACACAGCTAGAACAAGGGGTCAGTGGATGGAAAATTACTAAGAGAGACTTCAAGGCGAGGAGTATTCTTGCGAAATTGACGCTACAGCATTCTTATTTTATTTGATTTTATTTTTAATTTTTATATTTATTTATTTGCAGAACCAGGGATCGAACTCAGGACTTTGCACTTGCCAGGCAGGAACTTGTGCCTCTAACCTATCTCCCAGACCCCAGAAGCACAGCATTCTTAATGAAGGCAGGTTTAGGGTTTATTAATCAAATGTGAAGAGTAGAGAACTCGGTAAACATGAAGGGAGATCACATATTGAGGATAGGGCCATTCTGGCTAAACTAGCTTAACAGGATTCTTGCTATACTTAGACCAAGAAGAGGGCCCAAGGCCAAGGCCATGCCCATGAGAGTGTCAGAGGAGCTCAGCCAAGGTTTGGCCAGGAAGAGAGTTTGAGTTTCGGCTATGCTGCTATACACAATGGAGAATCACAAGTTTTGAGGAGGATGTAGGGGAATTGGAGCCTTGGTTCATTGTGGGTGAGACTGTAAAATGATACAGCTACTAGGAAAAAAAAGGTTAACTTTTTTTTTTTTTTTTTTTGTGGGACCAGGGTTCGAACTCACGACCTTGCACTTGCCCATCAGGCACTTGTGCCTCGGAGCTATCTCCCCAGCCCCAAAAGGTTAACTTTTTTTTCAGAAAGAGAAATATAGAATTTCCAGCAAATTCATTCCTAGGTACATACATAAAGTAACTGAGAACAGGCTCTCAAATAGATACGAAAGTACCAATGTTCATGTGATATTATTCACCTAAAAAATGAAAACGACACAAATCTACCACAGATGAATGGGCATAGAAGATGTGTTGGATGCATACCACGGAATCCTGCACAATCTCAAACAGATACAGTTCTGGTACAGAATCCAGCATGGATGGGAGGAATCTTGAAGTGATTCTCTGACATGAAATAATAAAGACCACAAAGAGGACAAAAATGAAGTGGTTACATTATTGGTAAAATTCCTATCACTGATACCAGACAGCTGACACCCAAATTAAAAAATATTGGAGATTTTGGTCCATGATAGGTTGGCTCCAAGGCAAAAATGGCAGAAGAAAACCGCTGAAGTCACAGTGTATAGGAAGCAGAACAGGGTAAAGGCCAGGGGGACGGGCATAGGGACCATGTTTAATCCCCAAGATCCCACCACCATGACCCACCCAGAGACACCCAGACATGCGCCTTAATAATGCCCTAGGGGCAGTTCTCATGCTGATCAAGTTGACAATCAAGACTAGCTGTCACATGTGCTTTACTTGTAATAGGCAAATTCATAGAGACATAACACAGAATAGAGGCAAGAAGCGGTTCGAGGATGAAGGGATACACTCATTTCATGTATGAATTTTCACCTTGGGATGGTTAAAAAAAGTTTTGGTGATCCTTGTAAAACAACACACATATGGTTAATGGTACAGACTATACACCTAGGCATAGTTTAAACGGTAAATTTTATCACTCCAGGGAAAAGACAGACAAAACCCCATCTAGTGTAATATGTAAGCTTCAAGTTCAGTTTAAGTCATAACATTTCCCCTTCCTTTCAGTGCTAATTTCGTAGGTGGGCATTGAGGACTTGGAGTAAAGAGGGCAGTCTCCTTCCTCTCTTCCAGTTCCAGGACAGAGCTATCTTAGAATATGTACCCTCACCACTTTCCCTTTCCACCCTAGCAATGGGAAGCTGGATGGGGAGAAGAGAACAGGGGCCACCACTGTGCCGGTGGTGATAGGAAGATGTGTGGGTACTCTTCAGTTTGTCAGCTTCCACTTAGAAACGGGTTCTCTGATGCAAAAGAGATCTCCACTGTATGTGGTGCACATTGTGCTGTGGAGCGGGGAGGATCCAGTTTTCTTTTCTAGGCTAACGTCTCTCACACAGAGGGATGCTTGTGCCTTATTTCACTGGAAAGCAGACTATGCGACTGGCCTTATTATGGCTTGGGTCTAGATATCCCTCCAAAGCCTCACATGGTCATAGGTGAGACTTTTCAGAGACAGCTGGATCTAGGATATGTGAATGTACATTAAGAGTGTGATACTGGGATGAAGGCTGTGTAGTACTAGATCAGCCCACAAGTTAGTTTATCATGCTTCTGCTTGTGAGTAATGGGAGGCCCCATTCCCGAGGTAGGTTGTGTCAGTCAAAAAGCTTGTTAGCCTGGATGGAATAAAAGGGAAAGGGAGGCACACTGCTATAGCCTCCTACCTACTCTGCCCGGGACTGTTTTCCCTCACAATGCCCCTCTGCCCTGTCAGCCTGCCTTGGAGCCAGCTTACAAGGGACTGATGTCTCTGCAAACTGTGCCTCCCCATCTACCTTTGTTGCCACTCCTACCTTCTGTTGCTTTTACAATCCTGCATGCAGAGATATAGAAATTCCTATGGTCCTCTTTCTGCACAGAACTTAGAGAAGCAGAAGAATAGGTGCTTTCTTTTCTTTCTTTTTTCTTCAGAACTGGGGGTTGAACTCAGGCCCTTGTGCTTGCCAGGCAAGCACTTATTCTACTGAGCTATCTCCCCAGCCCCTAGTAGGTGCTTCCTTCTTGTCTTCTAAACCTCACAATCCCATGAGTCTTCCTTAAAAACTTTTCACAGTGTATATCTACTGCCTTTGGAAAACTAGGTGCTCCATGGTCTCTTTCTGGATGATAGGCTGGCATTTCAGTACTTATGGCTCTATTAAGAGGCAATGGAAGTCTTAGGGAGAGGAGTGTAAAGGAAGACACTAGACTACTAGGCATGGGTCTAGGGGATATTGAGACAATGGCCACTGTTCTTCTTCTCTTTTTGTTTTAGATCAGGAGAAGCAGAGATAATCTGTAGGTGAACATGCTTCCATGGCCATCTGTTCTTGCTAAAATACAGTGTGCTTGCATAGACCAAAAGCCACAGAGCTGAGTGATCATGAATTGAAACCTCCAAACTATGGTCCAAAGTAAATTTTTCTTCTTTTTAATTGGTTTCAGTTATTCTGTCACAGTGATGGAAAACTGACACATTTAATTAACCAGCATCCAAAACACATCCAGAAATCCCTGATAAGCCCTGCTAAATCTCTCCCTAACTCTTCCTCAGGTTCTTGGCAGCAGAGTGGGTCTTGGGTCCAACAGCTCAGCAAATATCCAGAAAAGAAAAGAAATGCCAATCTCCTTTCTTACAGACAATCCAACCTCTAAACCTGATTCCTTTAACAAGTCACAGGATGGTTTGATACAAAAGACTACATATCATTAAATGCCTTTGACACTAACTGTGGGTTTTGCTCTTTAATTCCTATATAACAGGAAAATATTCCACCACAAGAGGATTTCACTTGCCTATGGCACCCGAAGGTGCTCTGTGTGAGTTCCAGGAGAACTGGGCATTCACTGCCCAGAAAATGTTTGTTTGGCAGAATATGGAGTCAGGAGAGAGGGCCAAACATCTCATTCACTCTGAGTATTTTGGAAAAATTCCTCTTGGTTATAAATGCATGTTTTCATTCAAAGTTCACAATAACCCTATTAGTGGTTACTATTCCATTTAATAGAAGAGGAATTTGAGGCTTAAAGAAGTTAAGACTTGTACTCAAGATCACACAGATTAATTAATGGTACAGTTGAGATGCAAATCTGACATTTAAAACTGCATATTTAACCACCACATTATTCTGTGGTTTTGTAAACTAAAGTCTTCAGATTGTACATGATAAAATTGAATGTCTGTGTTCTCTAGAACAGAAACATTGGAAAGACCTGACTATATGTCCCAAGTCAGGAACATCTATTCCTGTGACTACTGGAAGTATGAGGAGAAATTTTCAAGTCGTCATAAATTCAGGCTCCCTGCAATAGGAAAGCTCAATAAAGACCAGATTGTGGTTACTTAATCAAAACACATAAAACAAGAAGAGAGTTTTGGTATCAACACCTGAACACTGTTGAGGACACTTATGTGATAGACCGGGGAGGCGGGGTGGGTGACATGACTGCAGCCCTTGCAGTCCTGAAGTTGGTACAACCTTCCTTCAGAAATATAGAGGTATGGAAGGTCATGTGCCCCAGGCTATGGGCATGGGCAGAATGCTAATAACCCAGCATTCCCAAAGCATGACAGCAGCTGCTGAGGGCAGTTGTCAAAATACAGGTATCTGGCTATAGAGAAAATCCGGTTCCTCATGAACTTATATTCCTTACCTAACCATTTTCTATAGCAACTGTTCCATGAAACTTGTGCTACCCTTCCCCTTGCACTTCTTGCTTGCTAATAAAAGTGGATCAACTGTGAAATTATTGTGGTTTTCCACTAGAGACAAGTTCCTCCTAGTTCTTTTCTACCTTAAATTTTGTCTTTTTCCTTTCTTTAGTCATTACTATTCTCCCCTCAGGCCTTTAGAGGTCTGATCAGCCCCAGGCAGAACATAAAGCTGAAATTACTGGTATTTTTCAAGTTCACTAAGAAGATTAAAGAGAATTTCAATAGTATCTGCTTGTGAGGACATGGTAGGGTGAAGTGAGGGCCAGAAACTTTTAAGAGCATAGGGATATGATCAGATGTCCTGAGAGAGACTGACTTTGAGACTAACTAGAAGCCTCATGGCAAAACAAATGGGACCGGGCTGGTTCCTCTCATGCCCTGTGCTACCAAACCAGTGTTTTTCTATATGATTTTTAAAAAATATATTTAGTACAGGATCTATAAGGTCTTACTATGTAGATTCCACTCAGTAATTCTCCTGTTTTTAGTTTGCCAAGTGCTGGGATTACAGGTGCTCGCCACCACACTCAGTCTCAATTACTGTCTCAGCACATCCCTGGGGGTGGAGCCGGCATGGTACCTGGGGATCATGCCTGGCCTCTGCACTCTGCCTAACAGGCACTTTAGTCTGCTGGGCTATCAGGCCGGCCCATTCATGATGATTTCAAGGGGAAGAACACAGAGGTTTTTGAAGATATATAGTGCCTATATAGCAGTAACTTGAGCATGCTATAGTCTCTGAAGTGGGGAAGGGCAGTCAAAAATCACCCTGGTAGGCAGGTGTACCATGCTAAAGAAGATGTAGCTTTAAGGATAGCAGGAACTCAGGGCAGGATCTTTGTTAGCATTCTGATCTGGCACAACTGGTTGGAAGATCTCTATCAAAGCCTGGATTATTAAAGTTGAAAGAGAGAAACATACAGCTGGGTAAATCTTTAGGTAGGGAATGGTTAGAGAAAGAAGAGAGTGAAGATGGATGCCCAGATCTCTGGACCGAGGGCAGGATTAGTGATGACGCTGGTTAATGAAACACGGATTAAGGAGAAGAAGATTCCCACTGCAAGGGGCATCATGGGAGCAGAACTGTCACTTCAGGTGTCTCATGCATGTGCAGTGGGACACAATCTTCCATGGCCTCCATGACCGGCTTCATTTGTCCCACTCTCCATTTCCATACAGCTTGTTATTTGAGATTACCTCCTTAAAGTTTCTGTTAAAATATAAACAGTACTTTGAAAGATCTGATTCCCCTGTGTACAGTATTAAAGTTTAAAATGTTATCTGGCAAAACTCTCCTTCTATGTCATGAAAGGGAAATCGAGACAACCTGTGCTGTGTGGGCTTTACCTGGGAGGCCTCCACTTTGCTGTTCAGAGCTAAAGTACTTTGCAAAAGGGTATTTTGTCTATGTCCTCAACGTTATCACAGCTAGTCTTATTTGACAAGTTGTTGTCTTTCTTTTCTGTCTTAAGCTTAACAATTGCTGTATGTGAAAAAAGAAAACCAAAAAAGTAACTCTGAAGACTCTGTGATAATCCAATGCCAGCCCCAGGATTTATCCCTGGGTTGTAAAGTGCCTAGAGTGAGAAGGAAACAGAAACTTCCACAGAAATTTGAGTTTTATGTCTAAGTTTGGGTTTAATGAGCCACAGAACTAAGATGGTTTCACCATCATCCTTTCCTAAGGTTTTCTGACACCTTGTAAAACTTTCCTAGAACAAACCTGTATAAGGCAGCCATGATACTCCTGGTGCCTTAACGCACCTCCTTGGAATATCACCTATGACTTAAATCACCTCCAGGTTCAGCTACCAGTCAATGCTATTAGAGACCCAGTACCAATGAGTAGTATCTATTTATTATGTCTGTATTATGTAAAGCATTGGCCCCTGAGATTATGGAGGCTGAGAGGTCCTTCCATTTGCCATCTACAAGTTGGAGACCCAGGAGGGCTGGCAGTCTCATTTGAAGTCTTGGGAGCTGAACAGCTGGTGGTGTAGGTTCCAGCCTGCATCTGAACACCCAAGAACCAGGAATACCAATTCAATCAGTCAGCAGAGGGAGAGACCATCCAAGCCTTTCATTATCTTCTGGAATCATCCTCACAAGTACACCGAGAAATAATGCTGAGCAGCTACTCGGTATCTTATGACCTAGTCAAGTTGACCCATGAAATTAGCAATTATGCTGGCTGTAGACTCACTTCCAGCTTGACCCTCGCATCTATCTTCATTTTGTCTCTAGTGTGTGCTGGCACCTGCTTAGTGTCACTCTACCTGGAGGACTTACATGAGCTAACAATTCAGGAAACGCCCTTCAGCCCAAGGGGCACTGGTGGATGACAGCCCCTGCCTCCATTCCTATGATTTTCCTTTGCCTTTTTAGAAAATTTATGTATTTGATACAGGATCTTGTTATGCAGCTCAGACTAATAGTGATGCCCCTGTTTCAACTCCCCAGCAGTGGAATTACAGGCTTGTGCCACCATGCCTGGTTTTGGTGGTTGGCATGGCATGGCTACCCAGGATCCACCCCAAATCTTTTGTTTGCCAGGCAGGCCCCTCTATTTGCGTCTTTACTCCAGCTACCTGGGATGATTGCTCCAATAAACTGCCCGTGCAAAATCCTGGAGGCCCAAGCCGGATCATGCTGTGAAAACTGTACGATGCTCACCTCCAGCTAAGCTAGCTCCTAGCTGCTCTATGACACCATCAGAAAGAAACAATAATGAAGCCTTCATTTCTCCTTGTTCCCACACAGTGAAGACCTTTGCCCAGACTCTTGGGCTGTCTTTCTGTCTCACATTTGCTAGTCAACTCACTTTTTCACGTCTGCATTCATGTGCTCTTTCTTTTACACTTCTTTCATTCATTCATTTTCAGTTTTCATTCAGTTTATCCACCAAACCTAACTACATAATTAACTAAGCTTTATGTATTCAGTTATTCATTCGTTTTTATGCATTTACTTGTATTTCTTTCTTCATTTCAAAACAGTTATTCTTTTCTCATCTATTCTTGTTCATTCACCTATTAATTTTCATTTTTTATTCTATTTCATTCATTGAGGGTGTCACTCATTCTTTTTAATTTTAATTTTATTTTACTTCTGTAGTACCAGGGAATTACACATGCCAGGCAGGCTCTTATGCTGCTGAGCTATCTCCTTGGCCCTTACTCATTGTTTATGCTTAAATTTGGACTTAAAATGATAGTTTTCCTCTTACTCTTCTTTCGTTTTCTTCTCCCTCTTGCTCTATTGCTATTATTTTTGCTCTTCTTATGCTTCTTCCTTTCTTCTTTCTTTACTTTTTCTTTTCCACCATTTACTTTTTTCTTTTTGTGTCGAGGTACTGGGGATTGAACTCAGTACCATGTTTACTTTCTTTTCAGTCAACCACATATTTTTTTTTTTTAAATGCTCCCTTCACTTCCTATTTAGTGAGCATGTTTGTTTTGTGTTGATATAGCAGAATACTGAGTCTGGGTAATTTATAACCAACAAAAATTTATTTAGACTCACAGTCAAAGAGGTTGATCATTTTAAGATCAAGGAGCCACATCTGGTCATTGCTTTCCTGTTTCATCATAATGTGACAGAACACATCATATGGAGAGTGAGTGAGCACAAGGTAGAAAGGGAGAGAGAGAGAGAGAGAGAGAGAGAGAGTTGAACTCTCCTTAATAACCAATCATTCACACAGTAGTGAATACTCTCCTTGCGCACCCTCACTCTCACTGACCTACCACTTGAACTAAGTGGTTACATTCAAGCCTATGCAATGAGAAATCCCTTCTCTATCATGTCTTTCTAATGTTTAATCATTTTTGTCATTTATGGAGGCCTTAAGAAGTCTTCTTTTAGCCCCTGAAAAGATAAAATAAAGTCCATTCATTCATGGCCATATAAAAACTACTTAATGGCTTAGTGGGAGAGTACACTCATATCATTTAAATGTTTATAAATCCCAAAAGCAGACGAATGTTATGGTTTGTATCTAGTTGTCCCCTCAAAGCCTCATGTAAATCATAGGGCTGTTAAGCATGCGGTTTGAGGGGCAGAGCCAAAGGACCAGGGCGGGGCTTGAGGAGCATGGCCAAAAGAGGCGGGAACTGTTAAACTGACAGCACTGGCGCTGTCAGAGGGAGTCTGCCCCCCGGTTGCCCCAGGTGGCGGTCTTTCCGAGGTATGGAGCGAATCATCCTGAACACAGCAGTGTAGAGTCTCAAGGTCTTGCTATGTAATTCAGGCTACTTTAAATTATGACACCTCCAGTAACTGTGAGCTAAATAAACCTTTCTTCCCCTAAGCTTGTATGTCCGATATTTGTCCGAGCAATTAGAGAAAAATAACTAAGACAGTACTCAACAGAAACACAAAATAGGTCACAACTGCAACAGGGTTTCTCCAAGAGAAAGTCTTGTGATCAAAAGTACCTACTGAGCAAACTCACTGCAGAAAGTGTGACTTCTTAAATATTTTATGAACATGTATTTGTAATTAAATACATGCTGATATATAACATGGTGTTAAAAGTTTCCAAAGTGAGTCCTATAATCAAGAGGTTCACATCATGAAGAGTGAACTGTATTTGTTCCCTTGAGAACTCACATATGTCAAGCAAGCTCTCTACCACTGAACTTTAGCTGCAACCTGAGGGGTCTTATTCAAGACATTGAGTTGGTAAATTCAATTGGTAAATATTGAATTTGCTAAATTCAATTGCAGATTGGGAATAATTGGCCAGCATATGCTTTCTGTATTGTATTTACACAGGTTCACAGGCTGTGGTACAATGTACATGTGTGATTTTTTTAAGATTTTTTGTTTCGAAGTAAGTTCTCACTATATTGTCCAGATTGGTCCTAGAGGTTTGTGCCACCATACTGACTCAAAGTTTTAACTTTGAAAGTGTAAAACTTTATTTGCTGCTCATTATTTTATAATATATATAGAACATTGCATAAACACAAATGACAGCTGATTTTATTTTGATGGAAGAAACACTCTTGCTGTCATCACCAAGCTGAAAAAAAGAAAACATCACCAAAGTCCTCCTGCCCAGTCACAAGCCGCTCAGTTTCTAAACCAGATTTTGTGGAAATTACCTCATTGCCTTCCCTTATGTCATTTCCACCAGAATATATATCAATGGGCATATAGTTTAATTTTTCTAATAAGTGGGGTCATGTAAATTTTTTTTTCTTTTCTGTTTGGCTTCTAAGCTCCACACGGTTCTGAGATTTGTCTGGGTATTTTGCATGCAGCCCACCCTCAAGTCCTGTAGGGTCCATATCTACCCAATCAACCAACCATAATCAAAAATACATGAAAAATGTCTGTACTGAACATGTACAGACTTCGTTCTTATCATTATTCCCTAAATAGTGGAGTATAATAACTATTTACATAGCATTTACATTTTATTACAATCATTACATGAATAAATGACCTAGAAACATTTAAGTATACAGGACGACAAATGTAAGTTAATGCAAATAGAAGACAATTTTATATAAAAGATGGGAATATGTGCAGGTTTTAGTATCCACCAGGGGCCTGAGAACTGGTTCTTGTGTGAATATGAAGGGATGATTGTACTTATATACATTTCCTGTTCTCAATTCCTGAACAGTCTTTTTTAATATTTGGTTATTTAAAAGAATACTCCTATGAACGCTCCTGTGTATATAGCATTCTGGACAAACGCATGCATGATTCGTTAGAACTTTCTCTGTGGGTTTTTTATTTTGTTTTGTTTATATTTTAGGGAAGGGCATATAGGGTGTTCAGGGTCTCACTACTAGATCAGACTCATAGTGATCCACCTCCTTACAGCCTCCCAAAAGCTGGGATTACAGGCTTGTGCCACAGACCCAGGCTCAGTTGCCTTCTCAGCGAGCCTTGGGGGCTCCTGGACCCTGTGCCTGCTTGTGAGCACTCTAATCCTCTGAGCTACTTGGTCAGCTCTAGATTTTTCTGTTTGATACCAGGGTTTACATATCATCAACATTAGGAAATAATACCAAACTGTTTTCTATTCCCATCAGCAGGTTATAAGAGTTCTCTATGGTGTCACTTCCTTTCTAACATTTGTTCTTGTCAGTCTTAATTTTAGCAAGTTGTGGAGGTTAGCATTTTATTGTGGTTTTTAATTTGTATTTCCGTAGTGACTAATGAAATTTAAGTGTCTTCTGTGAGTTCAGTCATCATTTGGGTATCCTCTATAATGAAATATTCTTCAAATTGTCCTGGCTACTTTTCCATTGGGCTTTTGTCCCTAATTTGGATTTCAGGTATTTCTAAAAATACTGTTCTCTAAATACATGTTATCTATTTTGTTGTATATATGTGTTACTTATACAATAGCAGCAGAATTATCTAAAACATGGGAATGTACCTAACAAAAACATTCAATACTTCTGTATACAAAACCATGACATACAATTAAAAAGAATTTGAAAAGGCCTAAATAGAGATGTTCAGGTTTTTCATGTATTGCAAGAAGAATGTTGCGAAGATGAAAGGCCTTGTACAGATGCAATAGTCTTAGTAAAAGTTCCACTTGTGTGTGGACGCATATGTGTGCATGTATGTGCAAAGCATGTGTGCATATGTGCAGCCACATGCATTCATGTACTGTGTGTCTTTGTAATTTGGTAAACCAACTATAAAACTTTTATTGGAAATCGAAGTAAGCAACACCAAGATCGTCATAGAGGAGGAGCAGGAGGAAGAGACGCAAGGGAAGACAGAGGCGTTGCTTTACGAGCTATCAAGGCTGTTTGGAAACTATGGCGATAAGGCGGCACAGTTCCAGAGCAAGGGCAAACAGATGGAGCAGTGAAGCCGAATGGAACACTCAGAAACAGACCCGCGGGGAGCCTTGCTGTAGAACAAATGCCACGCCAAAGAGCTCTAGAGAAAAGAGCATTTTCTTAACAAATGGTGTAGGCAAAAGTGGATATTCATGTTGGGAAAGATTAGTTCAGAGTGGTTTCTTGGCCTCAGCGTAAAAGCCAGTGCAGTAGTTTTTAGAAGATAATATAGGACATTTTCATCACCTTAAGTGTAGAGACTTTCTCCTTTTGATTTTTTGAGACAGACAAGGTCTCCTTTTGTAGCGCAAGTCGCTTTTGAGCCTGAGCTGGCCTCAAACTCACAGTGACCATACTGCTTTGACCTCCCAACTTCTGGGATTTTAGGAGTACGCTACCATGGTGGGCTCAGATATATAAATATTTTTAAAACAGGACAGAAAAGAAACTAACAATAAAGAAAAACTAGCATTACTAATGTCTGCTCATCAAAAGGTATGTTTAAAATGGAAAAGCTATTACCCAAATTAAAGAAACTAAACCATAAACCTTTCAAAATATCATGAGACTTTTTTTCCCTACCTTTTAAAAATAAATTCCCCAAATAAAACATTTTGGTCCTTCATGGAAGCAGAACTCATTGGGCAAGTCATTTACTTCTCAGGCAAAAGAGCATATCTAAGTGCTTCTGGACATATTTTCCTCCTTGGAAGAGTCTGGAATTTACAAGTAGTAACTCAGTCTCCATCTCCTTCTATTTTGAGGTTTTTCCTTTTCATCATTTCCTCCAGAGTGGGGCCTGTGTAGGACTTTCAAGTCCTCTGGCATCCTCCTTGGAGAGCCCCACACGTGAGCAGCCTTCGCATTTCAACCAAGACCCTGGCAGGTATCTCTGGCCTTCTCCTTCATCAAGGTTGCAAGGTCTGTGTTCAGTTCATCAAGACTGAGGGAAATTCTGGGCTCTCTCTTTGATCATATGATTTTTATGAAAGCCAGTGCACCTGATAACTCATCACATACCTAGGTCTTTGTTTTTACAAATCGGTGGCTAGGTGAGACACCTTCACAGTCATTTCATTTTTTTAAAGCCAGACTGCAAATCTGCCATCTTTTCTCCCTGCACATCTGCACATGATAAATTATTTCTATTCCCTTTAATCCATTTTTTATTATTCTTCAAAAATCTCTCATGCTTTTTTTGTCCCTGGTGTTGTTGAAAATAATTCCCTGCCAAATCTCAGCTCCTCTGTCAGAAGGCCAACATCATACAGGATGGCTGTTTTCTTGAATTAATAAATTAGCAAATTAGAGGGTGACAACGGGAAATTAGAGACTTACTTTAACTTAAGAACTGAAAATTCATGAGGTCATTACCGAAAAAAAAAATTTATTGTCTCTGACATCTCTGCATGAGAGAGGTATGTAGGCTTTCTTGTGAGCGCTGGGAAGGGCAGGGAGGGGTCTGTCACCTGGTTTCCTACCCAGGCCATCCTGGGGAAATCCTCAGATCACCTTCCACCTGGAGCTGATATAGTCTTACTACATTTCCATGGTGGTGGCTATTATAGTAGGAGCTGCTGGAGTTCCTTAGTCTCTTGTAACCAGATTTTACTCTCAGTGACCCTGCAAATTAAATGAAAGTTTCTAATTTTCCCCAATGTGAGGAAAGTTCTCAACTTACATTACAAAAAAAATAACAATATTAAATGCTGATACCAAGGCCTTCTCCAGATTCTTCCATGCCTTAGTTAAACCTCTCAACCACTCTATCACTGTATGACTTACCTAGTTTGGGCTACTTAAAGAGAGGTCATAAACAGGCCAGTTTGTAAATAACAGAAATGTGTCCCTCATAACTATAGAGGCTCAAAGCAGGGATTGATTGGTTATCTGGTGACAACCTGTTTCTCTTCCATGGTGACAATTAGTTGCATCCTTGCAAGGTGAGAGGGACAAGCAAGCTCCCTGGAGCCTCTCTTATGAGGACACTAATATCTTTTGCAAAGGGTCCACCCTCACGACTTAACCATCTTCCCAAAGTTCCATCTCTTGGTACTGTCACCTGAGGGTGTTGGTTTCAATATATGAATTTATAGAAACACAAAACTTGATACAGAGCTTTTTGGTAATTATACCACCCCCAATTTGCTATGTCAGTCTTAGTTAATGGCAATTATGAACAAAGTTGAAGGAGAATCATTTGAGTGGACTGAGATAAATAACATAGCATATTTTCAAAATGGAAGAAGGAGTTTCTTGACATGGTTGATGAGAAAGATGGTGAAATATTTGGGAGAACTCCGGTCTTCCCTGAGGGCTGCTGCTGATGTGCCCTAAGACATCTGATCAGGCAGGCTGGTTGGCAAGTGGGAGTTTGCTGTGACATGAAAGCCTCACTTCCATTGAAGTGAATTACAGTGATTTGTGTGACAGAGCTACCACTGTTCTCCCAGAAATTGAATCTGTATCTATGTTTAGAACAACATTCTGGGGAGACCATTCGGTGGTTGCCCTCAAACTTCAGTGTGCAAATAAACTGAAATCTGAGTTGCTATCTGCATGCTACAATCCCAGGCTCAATATCCACAGTAACTCTGAATATGAGAAAATCCGCAGTGGCGCTAATGTGTAGTTGTATCGCTGAGTGTGTCTGTAGATGAGAGATAATGGCTTAAACTTATTTTTCTGTGTATCACAAACCCAGCCTTGCTTGGCTCTTGTTAGGTTCAAGTTTTCTTTTCTGTAAACAAAGATTAGATTATAAAGCTTATTTGTTTGTGCTAGCTTGAGTAACAGTTTACTTTTAAGATTATAGTAGAACATTTACTTTTAGGGTCTCTTTAAAAAGGGACCAATGACTATAAAAAATAAACATATATATGCATAACATGTAGTCTTCCATACCCAGATTCATCAGATTTGTATCCATTTGTTTATTCATATATATATATACATATATATATATATATATATATATATATATATATATATATGTGTCTCTTAGTACACCATTCAAAAATATTTTTCAGTGCAATGAAGTTATATTTTTTTAAAATTCATATTGATTTGGTAAATCACAATAAGCTATTTGAGAGTATAAAATTGTTACATCAATAAGTGTGGAATGGTAGGGTTTTTAGATTATCAAATTCTTAGTGTTCTAATGCATTCAACTAATAAGTTCCAGAATTGCATTAAAGAAGTTTATAATATCTCTTTGGCCCTTCATATCACTCCAGCAGTATATTATTTTTAAAAAGACCCTAGAAAGGTAGACTTGAATCACATCCAAAGAATGTGAAACTCTTGCTCCTGGGCAGAGTAGAATCTTCAGCAGACAAAAGTTCCTGTCTTCTAATCAGATTCCCTTTCCTTGCCAACCCCTGTGAACCTCAGATGGCTGCACCAGAAAGCCCAGAGCCTTCCACCAAGAACATTCCTGTCTCACGTTCCTCCTGTCCTCACCCACCAGTGCTGCACCCTCCTACTTGGCCAACTTTACTTCCCCTAAACATGGTAGGCTGTTTTTTCATGTGAAAGGAACTAGAAATCTCTTTCCCCTTTTTCACCTTGCACTCCTACTTGTCCTCCAAATTCAGTGTGCAAGTCACCAACTTGAAGCATTTTCTGAAAGTGTCCTGGTTTTCCCATGGTCTTTCTTAGGTTCCACAGTGCCCTGGCTATCTCAGCCACCAGGAAAATTGCACAGTGATGTATTAATCTTCTTGACATCTGAATAGATAGTAAGTTGCTTTGAAGAGAAGACAGTCACGGCCAACTGTGTATCAGCAGAGACAAGCATTTTCTGGTGCTGAGATACAAATAATAGACATTTCATGATTGAATGAATGAATGAATGAACCAAAGGAGAGATGTGCATTAAGAAGCCTGACCCAGGTACATCTAAAAACTCAAGGGAACAGCATCATGAAACTGAGTCATCTGGTGTGATTTCTGTGAAGAGAAACACTGGGAATCAGGTACTTGTCTTCAGCAGGCCTGTGCTAAGTTACATCAGTAAGGTGAAAAAATGGGAGAATGCCCAGTTACTACCTACACATGTTGCAAACTATAAAATGTGACTGACATGCAGGGCTTCCTTGAGTCACCCTAGATTTTTAATTTCTTTACTTTTGTGTTTTTAACATAGTGAATTATTAGTGTATAGCTATTTTAGGGTGAGTAAGTGAATGAAAAGAAACTGAGTTGATTTTCTCCTAAGCAGGCACTTGTATCATATTGATAACATTTGACTAATATTAAAGCTACCCATTCAGTTGTGTCTTCCATAGGACTTATTTGCTGTACAGTCTCTGGATTGCTCCATAGATTGAAGTGGGTTCTCCGAGCTCAAACATCTTCATAGCTATCATTTGCACTCCCTTAGGAATAATATAATGATGGAAGCATTATATTTTATTATGGAATGTTATTTTTATCCTAACTTTTAATTTTCTTAGGCAGAGAGCAGATATGTGAATTTACTCGTACATTATTTATTCCTGTATCTCAGAGGGAGGAGGCTGGCAATGTGTTTATGAATGTAATATAGTGTGGATTACTGTGTGAGGAGCTTTTTATCATGGATCGTCTCATTACAGATGTGGCCAGCACCTGGTGAGGATGAACTGCATTAGGAAAATGTCTCCTCAGCCCACTCCTTGTGGGCTTTCTCTTTGCATTATTATTCTAAACCCTGTCTCTCAAGCATCTCTTCTTTGGAGCTAAGCTTTGCTCTTTGTTGAAACTTGGCAAACAAAATCTCAGCTTGGGAAGTCTTTTCACTCCTTCCCCTTCTCCCCGCACTTTGTTTATTAATTTCTTCCTAGAACTGCCCAACTGCATTTAATTGGGTACACGTTTTACACAACAAAAAATATGGCAATTAAATCTTGATCCCCTTCTTTATTTTAGGCTTCTTCTAATGAAGGAAATGTTTTGATTACTTTCCCACTAACCCTCAAAAGAAAAAGAAACTTCGGAAAAAAAAAAAAAAGATGACATCCTAAATACTCTGGCATAACTGCCTTGCATGAATCAGAGCTGAGAGATGGTTAAATTTTGTCCTTGATGCCACAAAAAGTTCTTTTTTCTTTTTTTCTTTAAATCCATTTTGAAGTCATTAAGCATTTTCTGAGAGTGTCCAGGCCCTGCCGAAGGATTGCAGTGTGAGAGCAAGGTGCGCACATAAAGGCAAGCCCTGGGCCTGGGGAAGCTCTCTCCTCCACCTCTGCAGTACCTATATCTGGGAAGCCTGAGGACTGTGTGACTGCTCACAGGGTCTGTTACTGCAGGCTGCCTGCAGGGCCTAACCTCTGCCTGAAGTCTTGTCATCCTCAGAGACTGTGCGTCCTCCACACACCTTAGTGCAGCTGTGCTGTCCTGCCTCTCCCTTCCCTAACCATCCTCTGCTGCGGCATCCCTGGAAGACACTGACACTCTGTGGACTGAGTCCTAGGATCCCTACACTCTGCAAGCCCGATGCCTTCTCCACGCTGGCAGGCTGCTGAGGTTCTGCATAGCCCACTCTTTCTTCCTTCCCTCACTCTTCAGTCAGCAGTGCTCTTATGGACCCATCTCTAGCCTCGGCAAACTCGAACAGATGAAAATGAACAGATGGCTACCTCTTAACCGCATCCATCTCCCCAACTTTCAGCCTCCTCTTCTACACTTTTCAGACAGTCTCCTGCTATTGTGATTTTTTTCCCCATCCAGCCTGGAGCCCATTATTAATGACATACTATGCACTGACACTCTCCTCTCTTGCCTAAACTGAGCAAAAGTCAAAGGCCAGATCCTTCCATCTCTCTGTCATTTCTTTTCTTTCATGAAACCTTAGGCCCATGTTTCCCCATCTAACCATTTCCTGCCTGGTCCAAGCCCTCAAGGTGCTAGCCCATGATCCCTGTGATTGACAGTGATGGATTCCTTCCCTCTTACATAGAAGGCTCCTCAGCCTGCTCCCTATGCCTTTTGCACAATACCTTCCCTGTTAATCCCAGGTGACAACTTATTTTCCAATGGCTGATGTGAACAGCATCTACTTTTTCAGCATCAGAGGATATAATACTCACTGGATTTCGTGTTGACCCTTTGCTCTTCCCTCCCTTTCTTCCTCTTTCCCTGAAAGAAAAGCCTTTATGCTTCGCAGTCCCAGCTCCTTCAGGTTCCCATGTGCCTCACTCTGTCATCTGTGTTCCAGTTATCCCTTCACATATTCCAAATGTTTCCTCTGTCACCCTCTTCTGCACTCTCCCCTTCCCTGCCCAGCCATGGCTTTGGGCAGCAATCTATCTGCCTGCTCTGCCCTATTGTTTTCCATCACTGTTTGGCTCAGTGGCCCCTGGGCATCTCCAGCACCTTGCAACTCCACTGAAAACCTGCTCAGTGAAGTCATTAGAAACATTTGAGTTGCTGAATCTAGTCATCAGCATTGGATCTTCAGCTTTCCTCACCTTTTTAAGGCACCGTTGGACACTTCCTGTGTGTTTCTTCCATCCTTGCTCTCCTTGTGTACCATGCTGTGTATGCTGTCCCAAGGTTACACGGAAGATTGGTTGCAGAGTTACTATAGCGCCCTGGCATGGGAGTCCATTTTATGAAATTCACACCCTGCTGTTGGCTCAAGGGGACAGATAGGTCAGGGGAAACGTTAGCAGAGCAAGAGACTCTTATTAGTGCAAGGGGGAACAGAGTGGTTAGCAGTGTTAAATTGCCTTGTAGAAGTCATGTTTCCAGCAAGAAAGGGCTGGTGCCACAGTTTGGACCTCAGATATTCCTTAAATACTCATTTGTTTAAGTCTTAGTCTCCCATCTGTGACACTATTGGCAGGTGCTAGAAACTTCCAGACACAAGACCTACTAGGAGATTTTTAGATCACAGGATACTGTAGAAGATACTAGAAGGATACTGGGTACAGTGAACTGTCCCCACTTCAACCCTTGGCTTCCTTGTCTGCTGACTGTGGATGGCTTGGCCAATGGAAGCCATACAGTTGACTTACTAGAAGCCATGTTACCACTAAAGATGTGTTTAACTCTTTCTCCTTATCTATCTATCTATCTATCTATCTATCTATCTATCTATCTATCTATCTATCTATCTGTCTATCTATCTATCATCTGTCACATCTCTCTCTCTTCTCGGCCATCTTGCCTGGAAATGATAACCCTACTACACAATTATCTGACACAATTTACTTTATTATCACTTTGGGGTTCCTCACTCTTGATAACACAATTGTAAATGACCCCTTTAGTCATCTTTCCTCAAATCTCCCCAATTCCAGGCATGCTGTCTGTGTGGGTCAGTATCTTATGACTGTAACAAATACCTGAGAACTTATGAAGACAAATGTTGTATTTTGATGTATGGTTTCAGAGGTTTCAGCCCCTGATGGATTGACCTTGTTGTGGGTTCATAGTCGGTAAGCACAATGTGGCGGAATTGTGTGGAAGTCAAACCCACTTGCCTGGTGGTATGGAAATTTAGGAAGGAAGTAAGAGACCAGGGCTCTACAATATCCTTCCAGTATCCTCTAAAGTATCCTATGACCTATTTCTCCCAGTAGGTCGTGAGTCTGGAAGTTTCCAGCACCTGCCAATAGCACGACAGATGGGAGATTAAGCCTTAAAGAAATGAGTGTTTGTTCTGGTTTGCATATAGGTGTCCCCACCAAAGCCTCATGCAGTCATGGGGCAGCTTCTGGAATTTGTGATTGATTATTGTGGGTGTGGGTGCTGCACCACCACTGGGGCAGGTAATTTGCATTTTAATGTAAGGAAGGCACAGAAGTTAGCTACATGAGCTGCTGCTACCTCTCCCTTAGAGCTCTTGCTTTTAGCTGCCACCATGAAAGGTTGCTCTCTGCCATGTGCCACTCTGCCTTGGAGCCAGCTGAATATGGACTGAAACCTCCAGTAACTGTGAGCTAAATAAACCTTTCCTTCCCTCAATTTGAGTGTCTGATATTTATCTCAGCAATGAGAGAAAAGTTACTAAGATAGCGTTTAAGGAATATCTGAGGTCCAAACTGGCACCAGCTCTTTCTTGTTGGAAACATGACTTCTACAAGGCAATTTAACACGGCTAACCACTGTGTTCCCCTTGCTCTAATAAGAGTCTCTTGTTCTGCTAGCTTTTCCTCTGACCTATTCGTCCCCTTGAGCCAACAGCAGGGTGTGAATGTCATAAAATGGACTCCCATGCCAGGGTGCTACAGTAACTCTGCAACCAATCTTCTGTGTAACCTTGGGACGTCTACAAAACCGCTCTGTGCCTCAGTGTCTGCACTGCAACCTGTAGGTTCAGAGCTTCCTCCTCTAGATTGTTGCTATGGAGATGAAACGGGTTATAACATGTGAAGTATTTAGAATAGCATCTGACCCACAGTAAGTGAGTCACGAATGATGGTTGCCATCTTTATTGTTAATGACACTATTCTCTTCTATCTTCCACGATTATTATTGACCTATCTGTAGCAACTCTTCTGTTCACTATTTTAAGGCATCGCTGGAGTGGTGTTCAACTGTGATAACAGTTAGGATTGCTAATCTCTGTTGTCACTTTGCACACTTCTGAATGCATCTGGGTGGGTCTTGGGCATGACTTTGGGGGTGCAACTGGTCTCTGGCCCCTTCCTACTCTTCTGCTGTTTCATGGCTGCCTCATGGCTGCTGTGAGGTATACAGCTTCGCTCCATTTCCTTCTGCCATGATGTTTCCTCCTTGGCCCTGACTGACAAAGACCTCTGAAATCATTAGCTGAAACAAACATTTTCTGCTTTAAATTGTGTATTTCATATATTTTGCCCAGAGTGGAAAGCCAACTAACACAACAGTTAAGAGTACAATTTGGTACCACCTTTCCTATGTGATACCACCTTGTGGAGACTCTGTGTTGGGTACTGCCCAAGCCTTAGTTTTATCCTCCATTAAATGGGGGTATTGCTAGTAAGGATATTGATCAAGGCTTCTTTTAGTAAATTTGATAACCTAAATCAAAAGAGCTCTCATCAGTGTCTCAGTTACTTTTTTCTCATTGCTGGGGAAAACACCTGATACTCCAAATGAAGGAAAGAAAGATCTGTTTAGCTCACAGTTACTGAAGGTTTCAGTCCATATTCAGCTGGCTCCAAGATAGAGCAGCACATGGCAGAGAGCAGCCTTTCATGGAGGTGGCAAAGAGCAGAAAGCAAAATGGAGAAGAAGCAGCAACACTAGCTACGGAGAGCAAGTCTACCTCTCTTAGGTCACATTCAAGCTATCTGCCCCAGGTTGGGGGCAGTACTCACAGCTATAATCCCAGTGGATTATGAGTTAATCACAAAGTCTAGAAGTCCACTCCATGACTGCATGAGGTTTCGGGGGGAACAACTAGATACAAACCATAACAATCAGGAAGGTACTAAGATTATAACCATTTCTAGGAGACCCAGTGATCCACAAAGAATCAAAACCACTTCCAAAGGTCACCGGCTGAAACAAGGCCTGTGCTAGAACTCTTCCAGGCTCGCCTCGGTTCTCATCAGCAGAAAGCTACAACCTGAGCTGAGCCTGGTTTCCACATTCAGGGGAAACATCAGGAAGTGGCAAACAGAAGAGCCTTTGATGCAGTCTCATGACTTTTTAAAGAGTGATGGCTTCCTAGACAGCACCAGACATGCCATTTCTGTTCACACATGAAAACTCAAACTGGGATAGAATTGACAGGCACTGAGATGGCTCCAGCATTTTCTAAACCCAGTGAAATGAGAAAAAAAAAGAAACAAACAGGCATCTCTCTCCTTTGGGCATAGAGTACACACCAACTTTAAAGAATCCTTGCCTAGCTTGAATGAAAAGAGCCCAGATTCTGGAGAACCAGGCTAGAAGGGTGACGGAGGCTGGAAAGTCAGCTTGGACACTTCGTCCTGCTTTGCAGCAATAGATGTGATTCAGGTTTCCATGTAAAGTGTGATTTTCTTTTATTTCACAATTGTCTCCTTAAACAATGTTTTTAATTAGGACCCTTGTTTTCTTTTACTTCTTTATTAGAGAAGCTTCATACTTAGGATGACATTCGAATATTCTCAGAAATAAACAGTTTCCATAAAAGCAAAATTTCTTCATAAGATCATTACTATTATGTTGTGTGGGAAATGGAATAGCACCTCTGGGAATTGACTGCTGTCAAGAGTCTATTTCAGTAATATGTGGCGCTCTCCAGCGAGATCCACACCGACGCCATTTGCCGGGAAGCTGAGGAAATGAGAGAGGAGAACCAAGCCCTCACCACTGATTAAAATCAGAGGCATTTTCTTGCATGAATAAATTATCTCCTAAAACTTGAGCCCCTTTTTTTTACCAGTGGAACCCCCTGGTGCTTATTGGTTGAACCCAGTGGTGAAATTTCACCACAAGAGCAAAAGTAAGGAACCACTACAAAATGAAAAACACTCCTGCGCTTGACAGTATGACTGTAGCTTTGCTTTGCTTTGCTTTGCTTTGCTTTGCTTTGCTTTGCTTTGCTTTTCCTTTCTTCTCTTTTTTTTTTTCTTTCCCTTTTTCTTTTATTTGAGGGCTGAGGAAAATGAGAGAATCTATCAAAAAGAGACACAGTTCCCACTGTATAGGATTTCAAACCTCTGTGGTGTTTGTAGAATTTTTCTGAGAACAGCTTCCCTAAAGACCAAGCCTCAAGAAACTCAGGACTCCAAGGATGACACCAGCAGGGACAAGGCTGCTCTTGGTCCTCAAATAGAGCACTCTGCTCATTTTAAAGTGACTCATGTGTCATATAACATCTTAGTGTGAATGTAAGCATTTTCACATGAAAAAGGATTGATTTTTGCCACTGACATGGGATTCTAATGATTGGAAACAATATATTGATTTTCTTTTTAATTAAAGCCATCTTCCCACTCATAATGGAAGGTCTTGCCCTTTGTGAAATTTATATCCATAGTCCTTGGGTGATGTCTGCAATTATAGCTCCCAGTGGCTAACACCACATTTGGGAAGGAGAAATGACTAATAGGACAGAAATTATTCTCTCTTTCTTCTTGGTGACCAGCTTTTAGCATTGGTCAAAGGTGGCCAGTGGCAGACTGAATGGATACAGACCAATCTTCGCCCCACCACAAGGCCCGTATGGAAAAATCCCCTGGGACACAAGGCTGCTCTTCATTCATCTTCTCAGAACTCATTTTCTTCGTCCTGAGCCCCATGCTGCTGTTCAAGTCACCTGGGCTGTGGATTTCAAGTCAGAAACTTGGAATGATGAATACTACATTAATTTTCTTTCTTTCTTTCTTTTTTTTTTTTTTTTGTTTTTTGTTTGTTTGTTTTTTTTTGTTTTTTAGTGTTAAGTTTCTCAATGGTAAGGAGAAATCCTATGTTCCCATCTCTTGGGTTGTTGTGACTGCATCTGGGTATGTCTGGGTGCTGCCTAGGACACCCAAAATAATACCAATGAAAATTAAGGAAGACATCCAAACATTACAATTATCATGAACCTACTCCCAAACCCATCACCTAGCTGAGAATCTAAGGCGAAGATGAGTGGATCAGTAGTGATCTCTCCCTGGGGAAGTCTTTGCCCCTTGGCAGAGTCTCCTCAAGGCAAACCACAGCCTCCAAGGGGCTGTACTAGATGGGTGGCCAGACACTGTAGGTCTTGAAGAGTGACTGTTTCAAGGTAACTGTGCGAATCTTTCAAGAAGACCCACTCCCACCCTGTCACACTTAATGTAGGCATTTGATGTAAGAAACAGAAAAAGGAAGGGGTTAACATTACAGAAAAGAGGGAATGTTCTGAATGTGTGGCCACACTAAGGCGTAAAGGCAGAGCCACAGCAGCAGGACCGTCCAGATCTGGGGCCAGATCTGAGCATGCCATAGGCAGGGTACTACTAAAAACACAGTGCCTCAGTGGCTCCCCCCACTTTATTGCCCCAAACACAGGTGCCAAGCTCAGTGAGATGATGACCACAGCCCCTACCATATCAAAAATCAAGTAGCAATTAAGTCATTTGTCAAGCACTTTTTCTTTATTATTATTATTATTTTAAGGAAAGGTCTACAGGGTGTTCAGGGTCTTACTACTAGATTGGGCTCGTAGTGATCCACCTGTTTATAGCCTCCCAAGAGCTGGGATTACAGGTGTGCACCACCATGTTCAGTCTCAATTGCACTCGCAGTGTGCTACACAGGTGGGGCCAGCACAGCAGGCCCAGGGATTGAACCTTGGCCCCAGCCTCTGCACCTGCTTACAGGCACTTTAATCCAATGAGCTATTCGGCGTGCCCAGGACTTATTCTTGAGTGGGGCCAGGCTTGTAATTTCCATCTCTTGGTGTGATGTGAGAGCTGGGCTGAGATGGCACTCAGTATGATGGCAGAACACAAGGCTGAGCTGTATCTGCTCCTGTAGGGAAAGTTCCAAGTCTGCAGCTGAAGAGAGGGGAAATAGCAGGGAAACAGCAACCGCCTCCTCTGACTCAGCAGCTTGGCTGACTCTGAGGTTTCCTGGAAACAAGTTTCTCTCTCACCATCACCCACCTGGAGAATCACCAAACCCGTGATGGGCTTCAAGGCCTAGTTAATTTATGTTGGAGGCAGATATGACCTTGAGGACCACTAGGGAGAGGCAACTGCTCAAGCTGCAGGCTAGGAGACCAGTGCCTATCCATCCCTGTTGTTCACTACTTACATTCTCTCATAACTTAATTTTATGTGCAGTTCACAGATTCCCTACCAAACCACACACAGTTCCTCTTGTTTTTGTGGCTACAAAAGTGTCAACACCCTAGTTTCTTCCTCTTTCCTATTCCTGTATAACTGAGTCTTGCTGATTGAGACATGTATTTTCTTGCTGACAAAAGATGTTTGCCTAATTTTACTTAGTCAATAAATTTGGTTTCTACTAACTAAGCATGAAAACCTTGTACAGAAGCACAAAGACCTGCACGGGATCTCTAACAAGGCATGGTTTCCATCTGTATTATCTAACCCAAAAGTACTTTCCTACCTTGGAAACATTTTCTTCAGATACATGCCCCTACTCTCACCTTCACATACAATGCCTCATGTATTTCTACACACACAGGGGCAAATGCGTCTTCTCATCAGTCTCATCTCCTCGTAGTTGCTCCACCATGTATGTTCAAGCTACACTCCAGTCTAACGTTCCATTGTCTGGCTTCATGTTCTCTAGACTATCTCTCAAAACGCCAGCCAGCCGTCCCTGGGCTTCTACACATAGTACAACGCTGCTGGCCATGCATAAATTGACTAAGATGTGCAATGGGTCCCCTGTGGTGCCTAGGGAGAGTGGACAATCTTGGGCACAGATTTGCTGGGAGAAGGGAAGGGGTACCAGAAACCTAGCAACAGAAGAAAGGGTCTTTTCTCCATTTATTTATTTATTTATTTATTTATTTAATAATTGTGTTACTTTTAATAAGAAATAACAATGAGTTTCAAAACATGCTAGCAGGACAGCCACAATAAATAATGCAATGTATACTGTTGTCTTCATAATATTTGTTCAGACTACAAAATGCAGATGTAATAACTTTTCTAAAAACTATTGGTACAAGTATTCCTTCTCATTGAGCTAAGAGAAAGTAGTTGTATGCAAAGTCCAATATTACATAGTAGTAGTGCGATATCAGCAGAACTGACATTATCAGAAACTGTTGGCTTAAGCCTTTTACAGCTCAGTATACTTATCTGGCTTTACTTTTTATGCCTCATGGTGAAACTTTTCTGCTGAATGGTTAAGGGCAAATTAAAGCAAAACATATACAACATGTAACTTTTGTATCTGACAGGTCAGTCAAATCTCCTCAGGATTTACCTTGAAACCATGTACAGCATTTTGTAGAACTTTTGTCAGTGTCAGCCATCTAGATGAGTCATGGCCATTGCTTGACCAGTTTGCTATTTGTGAAAGCTTGAGAGAATGTTTTCTCTCTAGGTAACTCTCCTTAGGCACACTATACATCACTGATCCCTTTCCTCTGTGCCCCTATAATCTCCTTGAACAGAAAATTTGGAACAACACTGAGTTTTAGGATGTTGTAGTACAGGTTCCCTTATGTCTTGAGTCCTCACTGACCTTCAAGGGCTTGGGCCAAAATATTGGCGATCCTTGTAGTCCTTCTTTTTCTCTAAATTTTTGGTCTGCAAAGTTAAGTTGTTAACCCTGCAGAAGAGAAACTTAGTGATATTACTGCTCTATAACATAGGTACTTGAGCTTAACATCACTGTCTTTCTGAATATCAAATGCTTTAGACTTGATGTGGAACTGGCATTTTTGATCAAGCATTTACATTCTAAATCTCTATAGAATGTGATAAAAAAAAAAAAAAGTTGCACATTTTTACACAGCAATTGAGAAATCTAATCATATACAAAATTGTTTGTTTGTTTTTGGTGGTACCAGGGATCAAATTCAGGAACTTGTATTTGTCAAGTAAACACTTTTCCAGCTGAGCTATCTCCCCATCCCTAATCATATGCAAAATTGTAACAGGTCAATCCTATTGAATTTTTCCTTGTCTCTTATTTCCTTTTATTATCCTTTTAAAAAATTTACATGAGAGTATAGCAATAGTTGAAATGACATTAGAAGCAGTACACATCTAAAAGACCAGAATTACAGACGTTCCAAGCATGGTTTTAGTATGACACACTGCTATCGTCAGTGACAAAAACATATTGGAATTTCTTAGAACCATTGTTGAATTCATCCTCTGTATATAAGTGCATGATTTTGCACCTGCCATATTTCTTAACTTTTCTGCTTACTGTCTCTTCATGGTTTAATCCTTAAGTTCTTGATTTCCATTCAGCTGTGCTATGTGTTTCCATTTTTATTTCTTCTTTTGAGTTCTTACACTAGGGTGACTATAAAATATTTGCACATATAGGTCTGGTTTATTTCTCTCATGAGTATATATTCAAGATACATCCACTTATATATAAAGGCTTCAAGTTTATACATTTTTTATAGCTGAGTAAATATCCCATTGAATAAAAACACCACATCTTTTTCAACAGTTTTTCAGATGATGGGCATTTTGGTTGTTTTCATGATTTGGCTATCACAAATTGTGCTGCTATAAACATAGGTGAACAGATATCACTATGATATGATGTTTTCTTAATGTGTGAGTTCAGAAGTTCCCTCTAAGAACTCCTTTCATTGCATCCCATCAGTTCCAGTAGGTTGTGTTTGAATTTTCATTAAGTTGTAAATACTGTTTAATTTCTTGTTTAATTTCATCTGTAACTCACTGTTTGCTAAGAAAGGTGTTGATTCATTTCCATGTATTTCTGGGGTTCTCGTGATTTCTTTTGTGATTTATTTCCAGTTTCATTGCACTGTGGTCTGATAATATGCATGGGATAATTTCTCTTTTCTTGCAAATACTTCAGCATGACCTATGGATAGTATGTGGTCTATTTTAGAAGATGTCCCATATGCAGCTGAAAAAAATGTTTATTCAGCAGTGGATGGATAGAACACTCTGCATATGTCCACTTAATCCAGTTGTTGAAAGTGCTGGCTCAAATCTGCTACTTCTTTGCTAATTTTTTTCTACTTAACCTATCTTTTTGGGATAAAGGGGTGTTGAGGTCTCCTGTTAAGATTGTGGTATTGGATATTAGATTTGTCATGTCCATCAAGATTTGTCTTATATAGTTGGGTGCTCCCATGTTGGGTGTATACATATTTTACCAGTGTTGCTTTTTTTCTTGAATTTTTCTCCTAACCGGTATGCAGTGGCCTTCTTTATTTCATTTGATCAACCTTGGTTTGAAACTCAGACTATCTGCAAACAGAATTGCTACCTCTGCTTTTTTCTGAGATGTTGGAGCATCTAGTATTGTTTTCCATCCTTTGACTTTCAACATATGAATTCTTTTATGAGTTAAGTGTGTTTTTTTGTCTACAGCATATTGTTGGATTTTGCTTCCTAATCCACTGTACCAGTCTATTTCTTCTAATTGGAGAATTAACTCATGTACATTGATAGTTATAATTGAAATGCATTGATTTATGACTGACATCTTTTTTGCTTACTATTGTTTACCCCTTTTTATCCTGTGTTTAGTTGTTTGCTCTATTTGGTGAGTTTTTCCTGTTCTCATTCGTGTAGCTTGTATTATTTTGGTCCCTCTCTAAAATATTTCTTAGTAGTCTGTGTAGGGTTGGTCTTGACATCATGAAATTCTTTAGTTGTTTTTGTCATAGAAATATTTTACTTCTCCTTCATGTTTGAGAGTTTTGTGGTGTATAGCAGTCTGGGCTAGAATTTGTTTTCATGGAGGATTTAAAGCACTCTGTTCCATGCTCTTCTTGACTTCATGGTTTGTGAAGAGAAATCTGCCATTATTCTGATGAGTTTTCCTTTAAATATATTCTATTTCTGTTATCTACTGGCTTTTAGTATATTATTCTTCTGCTGGATTTCTGGGATCTTGATTATTATATGTCTGGGTGTGTTTTTAGTTGGGTTGATGTTATTTGGAGTTCTGCATGCTTCGGTTACTGTATGTCAGATTGATTTCTCATATTTGGGAAGTTTTCTCCCATTCTGCTTATATTCTTTTTATATCATTTGTAATTTACCCCTTCTTTCTCTTTGAAACCTATTAGTCTCATGTTGTTAATATTTGCATTGCATTGCAGGTGTTGAATTATTTTTTTTTCCCGCATCCTAGTTGTATTTAAGAGATCTTTCTTACATTTTTACTAGTTGTGACTGTGTTTTGAAGATGTGAAACTCTATCTTCACTTTCGTTCATACATTGGTGCCAGCTTGTGGTTGAGATTCTATTTTCCTGTATATCTCTTTCAAACTGCTTCATGCGATCTATTTCTTTTCTATATTGCTCATTGATGGATTCCATCATTTTTTCTATTCTCCTCTAATTTTTTATCAGTGTCTTCTTTAGAGGCATTTATTCAGTTCATTATATTCATCTTTTTTTTCTACCTCAGAGATTACTTCTGATCTGATATCCTCTCTACCTTTTTGCAGTTGTTCTTTACTTCAGACGCTATTAGTTCAGAGATGTCGTTTTTTACTTCAGAGGATTTTTCTCATCTGATTTCTTCTTTACTTTTCTCTAGTTTGTTTTTTGATAATATTAATTCAGAAATTTTTTTTTCTTCACAGGTTATTTCTGATCTGAGTTCTTCTAGACATTTCTGCATTTGTTTCCTTACTTCAGAAGCTATGAATTTAGGGATTTCAGCTATGTGATTCCTATTTTTTTCTATACTAGTGTCTCCTGCATTTGTTCTGGGTGAGCTTGGGGCCTGAGATTACATCTCGCTCCTTGTCTTTTTCACTTTGTAAATCTCTGTCCTCTGCCCTTTGGTGTAGAGCTTTGGTGAAGTTATGCTGTTAGCACCTATTGACCTTTGGGTCTGGATCTACCAAGTTGATCTTGTTCAGATGTGCCTGGCTGGGTCTGACTGCTGTGCTCAGTTTCTTACTGCTGCAACTCGTGGCAGGGAGCCTGCTGTGCTCCTCTGGCAAGATGTTCAGCTCCTGGATTAGCTGGAAAAGTCTGGCCCCCAGCCTTTCTTTGGGGAATTTTGCTGTAGTGTTCCATAGCAGATGCCAGGGCTGGGTTCTGGGTGGGGAAGAAGTTCTGGTGGCACAGGGGCAAAGGCCGAGAGTTCCTACCTGTGTGCCCACCAGTCTGGGGTCAGTGCAGGGAAGCAAGAAGTTCTTTTGTCTCCTGATCTTTCTCTACTTGTGTAAGAGACCCAGGGAAACCTCTGCCACTGAGATACATAATCAAAACAACAGTAACTTGATTCCAAACTACAGTTACGCAGAAAAAATTGCTCCATTTTAGAATGCAGTGAATTTGGATTTGTCTTGAAAGGATAATTTTAGTATCTTTCCAGGTTTTAAATTGGTAAGCATATTCTCATGTGTATGAAGTTCCCTTGAGACATTCACTGGTCTCCTGGGAGACAGATTGTGAATGGACTCATAGGAAGTCCTGGCTGATGGATCTTACAAGTGGCAAAAAGCAACTCATGTTGCTCTTCATTTCCAATGTGTCACAAGGTCTCAGGTAGACCCTGGGCACCCCGGTACTGTATGTAGTTCTCTGGGCACCCAAGTTTTAATGAAAAAGTTATAGACAAAAGTAGGACTCCTAACACCTATTTTATAATAGATGACAATACTTTTTACTTAGAAAATGAAAATTATATTTAATGATAGATTTGGATTCTGGTCTGATAGTCTCAAAATATATGTTCATAACCAGGTATGGTGATGCATACCTGTAATCCCTGCACTCAGGAGGCTAAGACAGGAGGATCTTTGCAAGTTTTAAGACTAGTCTGGGCTGGGCTACAAAGCAAGCTCAATACAGTTCTGAACTGCATAGTGATACTCTGTCTTTAAAAAAAAAATGTGGTCATTCAAAGAGGGAATTATAGATCATTTGCTAAATAACACATCTGAACTTGATTTGAGTACTAATTATGGGAAGGGGAGAAGGTTGCTCATCAGGTGTAGGGAGCCTTTATACTGTGTGATTGTGACGCCTGATATAGAAAGCTAGGTACCTCTGGAAGCATCTCTCCCTGCCTACTTTATTCCTGCTAAAGGTAGACTGGCACAAAATGATTGTCTGATGTTTAATTCAAGCCTCTAGCAGCAAGTACTCTCTGCTTATTGGAAACTGGTGTACAGCAGTGGTATAAAAGACAGAGCCAGGCGGACGAGTGCACTCATAGGGTCACTTGCACACCAGGCTAAAGGAAAGCTCAGTGAATTAGGGTGCTGCAAGAGGAAATCCTTATGATTAGGTTTTTCAAATGATCCAGGTAAGGTTTTGGTATAATTCATGACTCTTCTTAATGGACCCCTGAGCTTCTGAGCTGAAAATTGCAATGCTAGGAGTCAGGTTCTGGTAGCCTCTGATAGCGGGAAAATTCAGTTCTCTGAGTCTTGATGATCAGAGGTGAAAAAAAAATGCAGCAGTTTAGGAAGAAAAAGGCCCTGTCTTTGGACAGAGTTTTCTGAAGCTGTGAGAATGCACTGGAACAATCACGTAGTTCATGTGAGGGCTTTTTCCTCAGAGGAAACCCAGTGCAAGGGGATTTCAAAGCATAAGGCACTGACTGCAAAGATATGGATTCTAATCTTACATTGGATGTTAAAATCTTTGTATCCCCATCTGAAAAGTGTTAAAGTCCGACTGGACAGCTACAGTCTTAAAGACCAGATATTTCTTCCAGTGATGAGAACGAAGGAAGCATGCTTCGAAACTTGCTAGAGCTTTCCAAATGCACATATCCATGCCACTGCCCTCAGAAGTTTCCGAGGCCATGAAGACCCACCTGCCTGAGCTACAGAAAAAGCTTAATCTTCTGGCTCAGAAGCAGGCCTTGAAAGTGAATGCCATCCATGGAAAAAATAGAGCAATGGGATCTGGGGGGTTATTTTTGCGCTGAATGTTTCTGTATGGTAATCATTCTAAGATTAGGTACCTCTCAGAAGGTATTTTCCTTAGGGCTTTTCACCCCTTGGATTGATGGGGATCCCACTGCTCCTGAGCCAGGGCTGAAGGCCAAAACCAGCTCTAGAGGAGCATCGTCAGAGCTGCCACGAGTGGGCAGCCTTGTTTTCCTGCCTCTGACAAGTGTGGTGGCTGGAAACCCACTATGGCAGGCTCACTGAGCCCTGAGGGAGCCTTGCCACCTTGGGCCCTGCTCCTGGCCCAGTCCACCCCCAGTAGGCTCTGCCACAGGGCACTGCATGGCCTGGCACGGCGGGGCATGGTGAAGAAGAGCCGAGAGTGAGTGCTGGAGAAAAATGGTGCGCTGGTGGCGGCAGGGCAAGGAAGTCCGGCCTGATGCGCAGTACACTGGCCACAAGCGCAGGCCCCACTTCTGAGCTACACATCTGCTCCACCACTGACAGCGTAGTGCTTCAGAAGAGTTCTACAGTTCTAAGAATATTTTTTTCTAAAAAAGTGTCCAAGAGTTTGCGATGTTACTCTAAAATAAAAGCAAAAACACCCACAAAAAATGAATGTGTTTTCCTGAGGGAGGCATTGTCTTTGAGTGTAGGATGACATTGGGTACCAGTTCACTGATGAGAACTTGTCAGTGGCTTCTCCAGGTTTCCAGTGGGCTTATGCTGAGCAAGAACCACCCCCATCTGCTGTGCCAAGTGACAGGAACCCAGGCAAGAACCTAGAACAAACCACATCAGGCTCCCCTGCTCCCTTCCCTGGAGAATGTAGCTACAGGAAGGAAGAAAGGTGACTCCGCATGCATGTGCCATTCTAAATGGCACTGCTCCTGCAGATGGCTCCCAAGACTCTTAGAAACTGAGAACCCCAAACTCCATTTTCTCACTCCTCTTTTCTGTGTGGTCAGTAAGTTCAGGTATGTAAAAGTGACCCATTTGGAGGACAAAGGAACTGATGATGAGAACAGTGTGGCCCTGACACAGCGGCTCAGGGATGAGCAGCAGACACCACGCTTGCCCAGGACAGCTGTGATAGCAAGAGAGCATGAGAGATAGTAAGGAAGTTGTATTTGGTGTGGCTCAAGGATGCTTTCTTTTCAGCTGAAATTGAACAGGAAGCGTGTTAGCAGTACTGTGCTTCTTCTGTGCCTTGTAGCTGGCATCACACTCACATTCTAGCCTCACTTTTATTATTGTTGAATTCCTTGCTGTTATCTGAGTCAGAATTATTTTATTGATGTATGTTTGCAATACACAATATTTAATTTATTTAGGGAATTGGTACAAATACATAATCTATGTATATTGTTTCTCGGTGGTGACACCTGTTTGCTATTTAATATTCTTAGTTGTCAAAAATAAAAATGTCAGCAAATCCATGTTTTGTGCTTTTCCCTTATTCTTTCTTAAGTGTTAAGGCAGCAAATGAGAAGTCTTGTGCTTCCGGGTAGGACTCTTGCTTTTACTTGTTTACAGCCAGGTGTATAAAACGTATAGCTCCTCCTTGTGCTTGGTTTTGTTTTCTATGATTCTAGTTATCTATGGTCAACAGCAATGTGAAAATATTAAATGGAGAATTAAAGAGATAAATATGTTACAAGTGTTAAATTGCAGAGCAGCATGATAAAATCTCACTGCATCCCACTCTACAACCCCAGCCTTCAGGAGGGGAGCCATCCATTGTACACAGTGTCCATTCTGTATACAATAGCCTGCCGGCAGTTACTGGGCACACATCTCAGTTGGCAGACACACTATCACAGAACGTACATGCTTGTGCTCCACTACCTCTATTTTACTTATATTTGAAATGTGCACTATTAGTGACACCAATGATTTGAGTAAATCAAAACAGAACTTATGTAGTGTTTCCTTTAAGTGAAAGCATGAGTTCTCTTTTTTTTTTTTTTTTAAAGACTAAAAATAGCAGAAACAAAGATAGAAAACTTGAGAGTTCTTATTGTAGTAAACCAAAGAAAGACAAAAAGCCCCACCTTATCATGATGTTGCTAAAATCTATGCTAAGTGATTGTTGTTAAATCTCTTCTTGTGCCTAACTCATAAACTCAATTTTGCCATAGAGATACATACATACATACATACATACATATATACATATATATATATGTATATGTATATGTATATGTATATGTATATGTATATATATAACATCGTGTATGTATCAACACTTTCTGGCATCTGCTGAGGGTCTTCAAATATTTCCCCTATAGATGAGAGCAGATTTAGCTCCTGTACATTGCTGAGTTTCTAGCAAGTCACCATCACTGCTTGAGATTTCTTCCCTCTGAGTTGAAACAATAGAAATTTCCAAGTATTCACATCCTCAGTTGGCCTCTCCATGAGTTTGGTTCTGGGCACATGACTAGCTTTAACGAGTTAAACAGACTCAAAGCACACACAAGCAGGTTATTTAAAAAGGGCTCATACATCAGGACACCCTGTGGTGACTACTGTGGCTCTGGTCTGCCATGTCCAGGAGCCATGCTAGGCTGAAGGACTTGTTATTTTAAAGCCTGCATGTTTAGGAATGGTCTATTAGGTAGCCCTAGATAGATAACTGATATGGTGACACTGTGCTCATTTTTACAAACATCACGATGAACACTTGAGGTTATCTCAGACCTGTTGCAAATGGTCATGGTGTGACACAGTCCATCAGCTAGAAATGAATTAGGACTCCTCCCTTCTTCAAAGATCTGCCCTCAACCCACATTTTGAACCAATCCAAAGCCTGTGACCAGCGCTGGCCCTGTGGTGGGAATGGCAATTAAAGTGGAAGGACATAGGTGAGCTTTCCTTTTGCCACACAACTGGATGAATACTGAAAATTTCAACATCAGCAGTTTGTTCTTTGTGCTGAAGCTGTGCTCTATAGGCAGGCTTTTTAAAAAATGCAACCATTCCTGGCTTGCTTAGCATGCCATCACCCTCTCTCTGGGAATGGACTTGTCAGATGTCTTAATAGAAGCATCAAAGTTGGGGTGAGAAAAATGGCATGAAGGAGACCTAAGGAGGACGAATGTGAAGAGGCCCCAGTGACCAAGCAGCACACTGTTTCCAGGGTTGCCGAGTCAGCTGTGCTTCCCGAAGCAGGCTTGGCCAAGGTGGCATTGCCCACTCCAGGACCAGGAGCCATAGAATCCAACTGGGCTTTGGAAGCTGGCCCTGGGGGCAGGCGTGGGTGGAGTGGGGAAAGATTCATCACGGAGTGTATTAGCATTTCCAGTGAAAAGCTTCACCTCACGTACCTCCCAGCAGCCTTTTGGGGACTTTGTTACAGGATAAAGGCCACACTTCCCCTCTGTTCTTGGCCACACTTCCCATCATTACTCCCTGGATTGTCTGTCTCTGCTTTTTCTTAAAGACCCTCTGGATGAGAACTGATTTTGCCAACACACGGAACTACAGTGACAAAAGCCACAGAGGGGACAGGCCGGCAGGATGCATGGCTTGCTGCTGCCAGATTTCTTCTTTCTGAGCATTATCTGAGTTTAATGAGTTGAAACTCACAAGTATAATTAGCACAAGGCTTAAGATACTGCTCTCTGTACGTAATTGAATTTAATTTACAGCTTGAACAATTGCATTTACATGTGCAACCAAATGTTTGTCTTTGTTGATGCTATAAGTTTCTATCCACATTTGTCTGGGAAGCTCAGCAAGGCCGAGGGTGTGTTGTAAGAGAGCCAGGCTGCTCCACCATCCCTTGACTTGAATTGAAAAGTGAAGTTTGCGAAATGCGATCTTTGAAAATCACCTGAAAGACTTGAGGCTGTCTGGTGTGAGGCGTGTTATCAGCTTTCTAAGTGTACAGCCCTAAGCCTTGAAAGAATGCTGTTCTGTTGCTTAATACAGCAACCTGAAGCCTCCCGGGGTGAAAAGTGCTTAGCATAATTAAACTGCTGACTGTTGCTGAAGAGCAAGGTAGGTTTTGTTGTAAGATTACAAGTGGCATTTCCAAGCGACGTTGCGTTGGGGCCATCTTGATAGTGCAGGGTATCTCGCATCCTGCCTTTCTGGAATTGCAGGCATTGCACACTATAAGTGCTTGTAAGAGATGGTGTAATTCCATACACACATTCCCCAGGGTAGCCCCAGACACAGATGAAAGCAGCTCCCCCTCCTCCCTTCCCACTTCCCTCATAGCTTCCCTTGTAAGCTAAAGCAGAGAGAGAACAGGACAGCGTTTGCCAAGCTCAGCTTTTCCTTCCCAGGCACTTGGAGCAGAAGCTTGCAGTCCTATGATCTCATCCCCAAACCTCACAGGAGCAGAGAGGAGCTGGAGCCTTGGCCGAGCACAATCGCTGTCATCTTGCCTCAGTTGAGACTTCTCTGCTGTTTGGTTTTCTTTGTATCTGTTTCTCAAAATAGAACGGCATATAGATATAACCTCTTCCCAAGGAAACAACCCAGAGATGACAGCATTGAATTACACTGCTACTAAAATCTGTACAAATATAAAAACACGTAGAGATGCAAAACAGCTAAACAAATGTACAAATAAAGCAAACCTATAAAACCTGTCACATTCAAATTAACGGCATTAATTTAAAGAGAGGCCTGATTCTTGTTTTGCAAACGCCCACGCGGGAGTGGGTAGGGAGGGCTTCCTGAGCTCTGGTCAGTTTGCCCTAGGCCTTTGTCTCATTCTTCTGTGCCAGAGGCAAAGTGAATATTTATTTCTACAGCCCGTTGGCCAGTGGTCTTTCATAATGGGAGTGTCCACCTACAATGAGTGATCAACATGAATAAAGTTTAAATTTTAAAGTTTTATAACAATAGGTCTATTGCCACTAGCCGTGCTCACTTCAAACACACTTAGCCCATCATTCTAGCCATTTTCTGCAGCAGTTTTGAAAGTCCTTTTTCCTGAGGGTCATTATGAGATGTGATCAAAAAGACAGTGAATGCTACTGCCGAGTGCCATCCAAAGGAGAGCAAGGCTGTAAAGACACCAAGCTGGTTATGGAAGCAACCCCAATAGCACAACCAAAGATACTCAGTGAAGATGGCCAGAATGGCTTCAGAAAGTGGCAATAATGGGATAAAGACCAGTGAGATAGCTCAGTGGACTAAGCACCTGCTTTAGCAAGCACAGGAACCCATGGTTCAATCCCCAGTCCTGCATGCTATGCCAGCCCCGACCCCAGGACACACTGAGCTGGTGACAGTCTGGGTGAAAACAGGAGGATCACTATGAGTATGACCTACATAGTGAATCCCTGTACCAAACACATAAAATGGAAAATAATAATAATAATAATAAATAATAGCATTAGTGCATGGCAAGAGGGGGTACTTAGAGAGGTATTAATGACAATGCATCTTTAAACATAATAAATTTTAATAAATTAACATTCACTATAATTTTTGACCACACTTTGCAGATGTGAAGCTGACTTCTGTTTTTTCTACACTAACTAATGACAATTCGTTCCAGAAGGTAGCATTAGAGGAAGTCCTGGGGACAGAGCAGGAGGTCGATGAAGCTGTCAGTCCCCCCAGGGCAGGAGACCACTCCCCAGGCTCCAGAGTCTCAAAACTCCCACAATCATTAGAGGGGGCTTGGGGTTGGAAGACAGTGTTGACAGACGAGCTCCCTTTTTGTCAGAGTGGCCACTACATGTAATTGGAAACAGCCCATGTGACAGCAGAGGGCAGACAGTATCAAAGCACTTTCTCTTGGCAGTGAGTGGTTTCTACCTTCCCCTCGAAAATTCCTTTTGCCAGTGTCCCCCTTCAAATGGTGTTCATCAAATGGTGAGCTTCAGGGATCTCAGTCACGGGCAGTTGTCTTAGTTACTTTTTACGCTTTGCTGGGACAAATACCCGACACTCAAAATGAAGGAAGGAAAGGTTTATTTAGCTCACAGTTTGTGGAGGTTTCAGTCCATAGTCAGCTTGCCCAAGGCTGAGTGGAACAGGGCAGAGAGCACCCAGTTCATGGTGACAAAACAGCAACAGTTGCAAGAGAAGCAACCGACCAACCAGGGGACCAGAGAGCAACAGTGCAAGTCAGTTTCTCTGTCTTTCTTTTTAAATTACATCAGGCTCTCTGCCTTAGCCTGTCTGCCTTAGGCTACACTCATAATCCCAGAAGTACTTAAAACATATAATCCCAGGGATCATGGATCAAGTCTCAAACTCTAGATCAGTACTAAATCACATAATCTTAGTGGGTCATGGATCAGGTCTCAATCTATAGAAGTCCCTACACCATGACTGCATGAGGCTTTGTGGGGACAAGTAGACATAAATTATAATAGCAGTGGAGCGCTTACTTCTCCAGAAGCTGAACACCACTTCTTGAGTTCTGCTGGTCCTGCTTCTGTCCCTGGAAGGCACTGATGGTCTTTCCCCACACTCCCTTGCTCCCTCTGCTGCAGATGCTCATCCACAGCTTGGCCAGGATCTCCCACTGTACACAAGTGAGTTTGCTCCTGGTCTTCATCCAGGCCCTCAGTCCTGTTAGCATTCTGTATAACTTCATTCAGTTGGGCAGTGATGACCTTTACTGCTTTACGGGTCCCTGGCATCACCAGTCTTTCACCTTCCCCACTCTAGTAATAGCTGTGCACCCCTCAGAACTCTTTTCCCTTGAAAGCCTAATTTTCCACGTTCACTCTAAGGCCATGCAGCTTGCCTTTCCTCTCCTGCCCCTATTCTGTGACCACTTTTAGACTCCCCCTTTCTATCCTGTGTGTTACCTGCAGCCTGGACTTCATAGTGTATTGCTTCAGACACTCGTTGGCCAGTGTAATCAGTTCATCTGTTTCTTCTGTTACACTCGTTCCATTCAACTCCAACTCCACGTGCAGGCAGTATTCTGATTTCTATGTCACCATATATCACAAGCTTTTCAAGCTGCTGATTCTGATTTATAATTTCAATTGTGTTAAAACTGCTTAGTAATACTGTTACAGCTCTCTTTCATTCCCACAGTGATTACTTCAGACCTCCTCACTTCTCAAGTCCTCTACCCTTAGCAAGGAACTAAGCTTCCTTTTCATTGAGAAAATAGAATGGACTCTAGGGAAGCCAACTGCACTTTCTTCTGTCTTCCCTAAAGTTCAGCTACACAGGCGTCCATTCTGTTTTCTGATTCCACAGATGAGAATCCACCAAATCCTCCATCCATCATCTCATGGTAATCCTAGTCTAGGATTTATTATTTTGGTTCTGTTACTGATCAGATTTGTCATTGCTTCTGCAACATCTTTGCATACATCAGTTATCCTTTTGTTTTCTACAATGTCATCTACTTGGTATCAGTTGACTTCTTTCATGAGCCCTCAAACATGCTTAAGTTCATTCTTGCTTTGAATGTGCCAAAATGCATCCACACGTTCCCTCAGCGCTCATGTTTGGACAGTTAATCTCCAGGCAATAGTGTAGCGGGGCAGGCTCTTTAAGCAATGCTTAGTCCACGGGGACTCTGCCCTTACGACTGGATCACGATTGTTACAGTTGGGACCAGCTCAATTTCAAGGGTGTGAGTTCCTGATAGCAAAGGATTTTGGTCCTCTTTCCTCTCTTTCTTGTCTTGTGCACCTTTATAAAGGATGAGTGAGATGGACCTTGTCAGAGCAGCACTTTGATACTAGATTTTGGGAACCTGAGTGAAGGAAGTTTTTTTTTTTTTTTTTTTTTTTTAAATGAAATACCCAGTTGGTGATTTTCTGATACAGCCACACAAAATGAACTAAGAAACACACATGAAAAATCCCCTGTCACTGTGCACTCACCACTGTTTCTCGCTGTGCACTCACCACTGTTTCTCGCTGTGCACTCACCACTGTTTCTCCATCCCTTCACAGTACACTCTCACTGTTTTCACTTAAACACTCACATTCACTCTCAGTATTGGGCTTCTGGTACTACACACATCTTTGCACTAAATGTTCCTTGCCCCTTGTTTTTCTTTCACTAAATCCAACGTAGGCTATCTTTCCTTACCGTCAGCCCCCATGTGACACTTGATATTGCAGACCACTTCCCCCCACTCAGCACTCATTCTCAGTCACTGGCACCACACACCTGGATCCCTTCCTGCCGCTGGAAGGAAGCGACATGTCTCTGTTGATCCTTTATCTTGTTTTTGCAACATTTGAGGTTTCTGTAGTTCTTTCTTGAGTTATTTTCTTATTTATGTATCCTTCCTGGAAAGTCTCAATAGATTTTAGCTGTTGTGGAACAATTGGATGGATTTGAAGTCCAGATAGGAGGATGACATTCCAAGGTGAGTAACGATCTGCTGTACTTTAACCTTGTATTAGTTACTTTTTGCTCGTTGCTGGGACAAATACCCAACACTCAAAATGAAGGAAGGGAAGGTTTATTTAGCTCACAGTTTGTGGAGGTTTCAGTCCATATTCGGCTGGCCCAAGGTTGAGTGGAGCAGGGTGGAGAGCATCCAGTTCATGGCGGCAGAACAGCAGCAAAAATGGTGGCAGAGGCAGCCAGTCAATCAGGGCAGCAAAGCAACAGCAACAGCTTGAGTCTGTCTCTCTGTCTCTCTTTATATTACATTCAGGCTCTCCGCCTTAGCTCCCGCCCTAGGCTACACCCATAATCCCATCGGTACTAAAATCTATAATCCCAGGGATCATGGATCAAGTCTCAAACTCTAGAAGTCCCCGCCCAGTGACTCCATGAGGCTTTGGGGGGACAACTAGACATAAACCATAACAAACCTCAAGAAAATAATGGAACTCTGGGCTCAGGTGGAGGATTATACCAACTGACATATTCACTTAAAACATTTAGTGAAGTCATATTGAGGTAGGCGATTAGGGCTGGGACAAACAAAAACATCAACTAAGCAGGATGTATCAGAAGTCATAGTGTTAATGACTACCTAACTGAACAAGTTGTTTTCTAAAAAGAGAAGATGCACACAGAATATAGGACTCAAATGACTAGACTGTCTTGAGCACTGTCTAGGGACCCAATCAGAAAGTGCTCCTCCCCACCCTCATTCACATGTGAGCACAAGCAATCAAAAGGCACTGTTCATGATCCCTAATTATATACAGCATGTGGCAAAGTGAGTTTTTCATAGGGCAGTTGCACAAATGCATATTTACCTAAGGTGGGGCCAAGCAGGTGTACTGGATACACAAAGTCTCTTTCCCTTTGCCCTCCAGTCTACTGTGAGCCTTTTTTTTTTTTCACTACTGTGCTCCTGCTCTGAAGGAGTGCACTTTCCTTTGCCTTTGATAAATCTACTCTCTTGCTGTCTTGTCTGTGTGTCTTACCCAATTCTTTGTTTAGGACACCAAGGACCTAGAAAGAAGCCCCTGGGAACCCTATCTGATGACAATATATGTGGTGAATTAAACATGGTCACAATTCCTTGATGTTCCTCCCATCAAGAATTCTGATCTTCATCCCTGTTATAATTTGTATCTAGTTGTCCCCCAAAACCTCATGTAGTCATTGGGCTGGGACTTTTAGAGTTTAGGACTAACCCATGATCCACTGGGATTATGTGTCTTAGTATTGATGGGATTATGGATCTTAGTACTGTTGGGATTATGGGCTTGGCATGCGGTGGATAGCCTGAGGCAGAAAGCCTTAATATAATACAAAGGAGACAGAGCAACAGACGCTCTGTTGCCCTGGTTGGTTGCTTGCCTCTGTCGCCATTGTGTTACTGTCCCACCAGCATGAACTGGCTGCTCTCTGCCATGTGCCAGTCTGCCTTGGAGTGGGCCCAGTATGGACTGAAACTTCCAGTAGCTGTGAGCTAAATAAACCTTTCCTTCCTTCATTTTGAGTGTCAGGTATTTGTCTCAGCAATAAGAGAAGAATAACTAAGACAATCCCTGACCCTTGAATCTTAATAAACTCACTGACCCTTTGACAAATAAAATACAACATAATGAAGTTGTCAGGGAGTCTAAGCCTGGGCTTTAGGAGATTGGCAGCTTCCATTTTCATTTCTTAGATACTAAACTCCATGCTATTAAAATATACAAACAGTTACACAGAAAAACTCATGTGGAGAAGGGACTCAGTCAATAGCCCCAGAAGAGCCAAACACCAGAGCCCACTGGCCAGACCTGGATCTTTCCAAGCCCTCTGGAGCCACTGCAGCTGAAACTTCATGGAAAAGAGATGAGCCATCCCTATCTGTAGTTATGTAATCAAAATAAATGGTTGAGCAGTTAAATTCAGGAGTGGTTCAGTAGCAGTAAATATCTGGACTAATATAGGAGGTTCAAAACAGTATCAGAAGCTTCTCAAAGGCTCAGTGAAATCTTTTTATTTTTTTCATCACAGCAGGTTTAGAGGATTAAATTCCACTAGAAGAAGTAGCATACATGCAATAACCAGTTGTCTCATTCTAAAAATTTAGTAACATACTAGATTTCAGATATGTAAAATTAATGAAGGAGGTTATTAAAAGAAGAAATGGGAGACAGAAGAGCTAAGTCCAAGGCTTTTGGAGTGTGGCATTGATTGTCCTGTAGTTTTCTAGGAAGGAACAGACAGGAATGTCAGACTCATAATCTAAAAGTCTAGAAGCACCACTTAAAATAAGAGTTGGAAAAGATGAAATTAATCATGCTCAGAGCGCCAACCAACCAATGCCAGTTCAGTCTATGACAGGATTAAGATGACTACATAATTACCTTATCATCCTAAAAGAAAAAGAAAAGAGTTATTGCTGAAAGATGTTGCCAGGAGATTTTATGACTTTTCATTCAACAGTGTCCACAGAACTATCAAAACACAGACTACTGAAAGTGCAAAAAATTATATGACCTTTACTTAAGGGGAAATACAAGGTAATGGAAGGGCTGTGAGAAGCAAACATGGACATAGAAGGAAGACTTTTCAGTTATTATACTTTTAAATGTTAAGGGAAACACAGTAAAAAAAAAAAAAAAGCACAAAATGAATGAAAATGAATTATCACAAAAGATTGTGATCTACAAAAATTTGAGTGGGTACCCTAGAAATGGAGGATGCATTATTAAAAATTAAGGTATCATAGCATTTATTTTGAATCATAACCAAAACAGTAAAAGATAAGACTAATAAACTCAAAGAAAGATCACTAAGAAATAAAATCGGGGTTGGTGAGATGGCTCAGCGGTCTAAAGTACCTGCTTAGGAAAGCTTAGGCAACTGCAGGGACCGTGGTTCAATCCTCAGTACCACATGCTGTGCCAGACCCACCCCCACGGCAGGCTGAACTGGCCATTAAAAAAAAAAAAAAAAAAGAAAGTCAATCATAGTGAAAGATGGAAAAAAAACAGGTAAAGTGTAAAGAAATAAGACATAGTCAAAACTTCTAATTTCGGGGTGAAATCAGAGAAGGACGTAGAGGATAGTTTCAAAGAAATGTGTGAAGTGATAAATGCTGACATTTTACAATGAATTCCAGTACTTGGGATCTGAGGAAGGAGGATTGCCAAGGGTTCAAGACCAGCCTGGGCTGAAAAGTGAGTTCTAGGCCAGCCTGAACTGATAATAAATCTTGTCTCAAGAGTGGGGTAGGGGGGAAGACACAGACACTTAGACCACAAGTGTCAGTGGCCCCAGGTACACTAGGTACAAAGAAACTTCTCTACCCATCACATTCAACCTTAGAAACAAAAAGACAGAAAAGCAAAGCCTTGAGAGCATAATCTAGAAAGAAGCATCATATGCAAATGAAAAGCTATAAGACTGATGACTTTTTAAAACAAAAATGTGAAAGTCAGAAGACAATGGAGTGATATTGCTAAAATGACAAAAGAAAGAAAACTAAACAGTTAAAATTTGTGAGAACATGACAGTTGTTTTCAAAACTGAAGGTAAAATCTTGCCTTACAAAAGTTGAGAAGTTTTTTTTCTGAAGAAAACTAAAACAATAAAATTTTCTAAGTTCTGAAGGAAAACAACTTGAAATAAAAACATGGAAGTGGCAAAAGAACAAAAAATACTAAAACTTTGAAAGATAGGACATTAATAATCATCGGTCTCATTTGTATTTATTGTCTTGTATTCTTTAGAATAAAAAATGTGAATAAGGGTACATATAAAGTAACACTGATGTGGTTTTAGTAAAATTAAGACGATTGTGGACCAGCCAGATATCTCAGCAGATTAAAGTGCTGCTTAGGCAGATGCAGGGATCAGTGTTTGATCCCTGGCTTGCTTCAGGAGCCCCATCCCTGGGGTGCACTGAGACTGTGATTGAGACTAGATGTCGTGGCATGCACCTATAGTTCCAGTACTTGGGAGGCTGAAAACAGGAGAATCACTCTGAGTCCCATCTGTGTATTGAGACTCTGTGGGCCCTGTATTAAATACATAAAAAAGTAAATCACATTGCAAAAATGGTGGACATCAATGAAGTTGAAGAATTATAAAACTTTTGCCTAAAATGTAATAAAAATATTAACTTATGATATAATAAATTAAGGCTGCAGATCATACAATGACACAAAACCAAACAAGAATTAAGAAAACATTAAAATATTGGCTGACTAAATAGCTCAGTGGATTAAAGCACCTGCAAGCAAGTGCAGGCGCAGAGCATTCAAACCCTGGGCCTGCTGTGCTGGCCACACCCCCATAGCGCCCTGAGACAACAATTGAGACTGGGCATGGTAGTGTGTTCCTGTCATCCTAGCTCTTGAGAGGCAGTAAATAGGTGGATCACTACAAGTATGATCTAGTAGGAAGACCTTGAACACCCCATAGACCCTTCCCTAAAATACAAGAAGAAAGAGAGAGAGAGAGAGAGAGAGAGAGAGAGAGAGAGAGAGAGAGAGAGAGAGAGAGAAAATATACCTGATTAATGGTATCAGAAGACAAAATTACAAGTTCGGTTTAAACTTTTGTACATGTTTGTGAGTGTGGAGCTGTTGGGTGAAACATATAGGTCTTATATGTGCTAATTGAGTAATCCTATGCACCTTTGTTTGCAATTGTAGAATCAGTGAATATCTGATGAATGTTCTGATTAGCTCAACACAGGAGGCTTTATAACTTTAAATACTAAAAAGGTTCCTAGACAAAATAGAGATAGGGGAAACATAAATAGGGTGAAAAGGCTGACCAGTCATTTTGAAGATAATTACTAAAGTTGAAGCATAGAGGATTTCCTTAGCATGCTGGCAGGACTGGCCTGTTTGGAGAATCCTCAGTCAACCAGATTCTCAGGGGTCACACAACAGCTCAGTTTTGCCTTCGGGATGTGGTCCTTCAGCACACGGGGCTTTGGTCTGATCTGTGGGGCCAAGCACAACAGCTCAGTCCAAATCAGTGGTCTTCTATAAATTGTGTTGAACACTCTCAGAAAATTAAAGAATGAATAAATAAAAGAATTCTAAAATCAGAAGGTACAAAATAAGAAGAAATAGACCTGGACTGTATCCAGAGACCTCCCATTTATACCATGGAATCAGATCACTTACTTAAGTCGCTGTGTACCTGTCGGTGTGAAGTTGGTGGTCTCCTCCACTACAGCCTGTGCAGTTTTGAATGTGTTTGTCAATGTGACAGGATTAAGAGTCTTCAGGAGAGGTGATTGGGTTGTGAGAGAACTAACCTCATCAGTGGGTGGAGTCACCAGTGACTGCCTAGTAAATGAGCTATGAGAAGACAGGGCCTCACCATGGGAGCAGGCCATGGCAGTGTGACCTGGGGTACTTTGTCTGGTCACTTCCTGTCTTCACGCTTGATTTCTGCTCTTGGCTTCCTGGCTTCCATGTGTTGAGCTGCTTTCTGTCCACCATAGACTTCCTCATGATGCCTCTGCTTTGCAGCCTGCTGGCCTTGGACTAGAACCTCAAGAACTCTGGGCCGAGTAAACCTCTCCTCCTCTTCAGATATTTTATTCCAGCAGTGGTGAACAGACCAATACAAAGCCAGAGGATGAAAACTGATAGACACTCTTCTGACTCTACTAGAGGATGACCAGAAACTGCAATCTGTGCTTACTTGAAGCACATACTAATAAGCTACATGCACCACATTCTGTTTGGATTTAGACTTCACCTTGTACCTTTTGAAATCCTCACTGAGAAGTTTCCATACTGTATTTCCCCAATGGGTTATATGTTCTCTCTTCCCCTAAGCCAGTATTCAGCAACTCCTGATGCTGTGTGCCTGCATCTTCAGTTCCAGGAATCATCTTTGCTTTCATGCCCCTAGGTAGAGGATAAGACACTTAAATTACCGTGACTGCTGACTTGGTCCTGTTTGTGACACCTCAAAATCTCAGTGGGAGATAGCTACATGTCCACCAAGCAGTCAGTATGGTCTAATGCAAGTAGAAAAAAAATGATAAAATTAAGGTCAACCAGATCAAGAATTATATTAAAGCAATAATTGACATAAGGATAAGAAAAGCAACTTTGTGGCCTTTATAGGATACTTTAAAAATGGAGGCATTCTGAAGGTTATACAAGATAGCTAAGATAATTATATTACTGATTTGTATGAGTTCACTGAAAGGAATAGTTAGTGTTTACATTGTTTGATCAATTTTGCATGCCTATATCTGTTAATCTGAGCAACTACTTTAAAGATAACTTTGACTGTTGCTTTCAATAAATCATGTTTTCAAAAATCATATATATATACACATATATTTATTCTTTCTTCTCTTCCTCATCTGAACAACTACTTTGAAGAAAGCAATATGCAATATGCCAATGAACACTGAACTCTACCATCTTGTTGTTTTTCAAATTCTATATTGTTTCTAATGTTTTGGTAGATTATTTTTTATTCTTTTTAAGGTAAAGATAACAATATGCAATATTTTTAATTTTCTATCATCTTAATTGAAATTGTGTATTATTCTTATTGTTGTTTATTCTCTTTAAAATTATAAAAAGACAAAAAGATGAACTTACACCAGACAAAACAAATCCATATTACTATCAAATAAGGAATGTCCATAAAGACTATTCAAGAAGATGCCAGTTCTTCTTTTCCCTAATAACAAAGCTCTAAAACATGTAAGAAAGCAAACACTGATTTAAAAAAAGATTAGACATATTCTCAAAAATAGTTGAAATTTTTAGCATTCTCTATAACAAATAAAATCAGCAGATAAAAGCTCAGTAAGGATCCAAACATACTCAATCAGTGCAATTAATCAAATACATAAAAGAGCATAGACTGGTGACAGAGGAAAGGGATCTGTGATGTACAAGGAGAGTCACCTAGAGAGAATATTCTCTCAGGTTTTCACAGAGAGCAAGTTGGTCAAGCAACTCATCCAGATGGCTTACACTGACAAAAGTTCTACAAATCACTCTACATGGATTCAGGGTAAATCCTGAGAGAATTTGACTGACCTTGCCAGGCATATAAGTTACAGTTTTTGTTATATAGGTCTTCCTTTAACTTGGCCTTAACCATCCAGTAGAAAAGTTTAACCACATGGTATAAAAAGTAAAGCCAGATAAGTATGCTGAGTTGTAAAAGGATCAAGTCAACAATGCCTGACAATACCAGTTCTGTTGATAAGCCACTACTATTATGGACTGTGCATACAGCTACTTTCTCTTAGTTCAATGAGAAAAATTATTTGTACTAAATTAGAAAAGTTACCGTGTCTGCATCTTATACTCTGAACAACTACTATGACGACAACAATATGCATTGTATTAAATATTGTGGCTATCCTACTAACCTGTTTTGAGACTGTCTCATTGTTATTTCTTTCTCATTAAAATCAATAAAATAAAAAAAGAGCTTAGACTATATGAGGCAACTGCAGGAATCATGCTCAATACCATGAGATTCTGGCCAGAGAAAGCTATCCAAAATATCCTAACTTCAAAACTTGGAATCATACATAATGAGCCTCTTAGACCACAGAATACATGGCTTAAAAATAAATGAGACAGATAATTAAGAAACCACCAAATGTTTGAAAATTAAGCGACACATTTTTATTTAACTCATGGGCAGTGAAGAGATCACAATGGAAATTATTTTGAGCTAAATGCTCAGGAAGGCATAGCAACGCTGAGAATGAAGGGAAAGCAGGATTTGGATAAAGGCTTCTGGCCCTGAATTGATCTGTCCTGATGTGTGGTGAAGACAGGGCAACGCAGAATCTCCTCAGATCACTGAGCTGTGCTCATGACGCTGGTATATCCTTGGGTACATAGGCTCTATCTGAATAAAGTGGTTTTTATAAAATATCACCGACCTAGACCCTAGCCCTGCCACTTCTCATTAGGCAAGTTATTTATCTTTCCTGAACTGTCCCTTCTTTAGATAATTGGGGTTTTGTTTCCTATCTTTGACAATATTTTTCTTTTCTTATTTATTCAGTATTTGTACATATTAACCCTGTCAAAGAGAAATAGAAAAGTCAACTGTCAGAGACTATACCTTCATCCTAAAATTATTGGTGGAAGTGGTTGCCAAATACTGAAGCACTGAATTTAACTGAGATTTAGTTGGTGTTGACTTCCAGTGATTTTGCACGAAACTCCTTGTCACACACGCACACCTTGCCTTATTACAGCCTTGCTCTGAGCATTTCATCAATATCTTAGTCATTATGATAAAGTCAGCAGGATTACAATGTCAACCTTGGCAAAAAAAAAAAAAAAAAAAAGAAAAGAAAAAACAAGCCAGGCATGGTGACACAAACATGTAATTCCAGCAATTGGGAGACTGAGGCGGGAGAATCACCAGGAACTGAGGCCAGCCTGGGCTACATGGTGAGTTCAAGACCAGCTTGAACTACGTAGGGAGACCTCAAAAAACAAACAAAAACATATCTATAGGCATTAAAAATATAATATAGAAATGTTATAAACAACTTCATGCCAAGTTTTAAAAGTTAGCTATAATGCATTTTTTTTTTAAAAAAAAGAAATTTTAAAAACTGAATAGTCTATTATCAATTAAATCTACAATTACAACTCCAGGTCAAAGTTATTTTATTAATAACTAGGAAACAAATCACTATTTTACTAGGAACTTTTCCTACAGATATTAAACAAAGAAACAAAGCCAAATTTAAACAAATACTTCCAGGGAACTGAAAACCCTGAGTACTTAGCAATTTTTCACACTGACATTAAACTCCAAGGAAAAGTCTATAGAATGAAAATGAGAGGAATACAGAGGTGATTTCTTCTAGTAAAATCTAACTACATCATTTAACATATTAGCAGTATAAAGGAAGATGGTCACGTCTCAATAAATGTAAAAACAACAACAAGAAAAAAAAAAAACCCTAATTCAACCTCTAAAGGAACCAAACACTCAAAGGACTACGAATTCAAAGGAACTTTTTAATCTGATAAAACTTTCTGCACAGGAAATCAATAAAACAAACCCTGCAGCTAGGATCATACTTAATGGGGAGCTAGTGAGTTCTTCTCCCTGGTCTCAGGAATCAGATAAGCATGTTTACTGTGATGGTTTCAGTTTGATATTGTACTACATTGCTTGGGGAGTGCTACAGGCCAAGGAAGACAAACATTTAGATATTCTAAAGCAAGATGCAAAATTATCATTTTGTATAAAGATAGTTTGCATGCACAAGCATCATATAAGATTGCTTTTTCAGGGCTTCCATTGATAGTGTACACAAACGCAACTGATTGTTGATCACAAATGCAGACATTAGTATATTTATTTATTAGTTTCAGCAGTTTGGGGCAGTCTTTAGGGTTTCTCTGTATAGGATCACTTCACCTACAACATGTCACCTGCAACAGGTCACTTGTAACACATCACCTGCAACGTGCTTTATTTCTTCTTTTCCATCATGAATGCTTTTACTTTCTTTCTCTTTCCCGATTACTTGATCTAGCTAGGATTCCTGGTACTATGTTGGGGAGAAGCTGTAAGGCATCCCTCTATTTCCCCTGATCTTAGAAGAAGAAATTACATAACTTTTCACAATTGTGACATTAGCTGTGGGTTTCCTACATATGGCCTTTATTACGTTGATGTGCATTCTTTTCATACCTAATGTGAGACTTTTGTCAAGAAAAGATGTTGAATTTTGTCAAATGCTTTCTCTGCATTTATTAAGATGACCACTGCAGTGGTTCATTGATTTATTGTCAAATTGAATGGGGAGTGCCAAACCAGGCTATGTAGGTGAAGGACTCAATTTAAGGAAGACTGTTGTCAGAACAGCACAAGAGAGCAGGAGGCAAGGATTTTAACCGATTTTCTTTTTCAGGGGCTTCAGCTTCAGTCTTCACCTTTGCCTACGGCTTCATCTCCTGGCTTTTGTGTAGATTCTTCAGTTTCCAGAGCCAACCTTCTAGTCTACCTTCCCAGACTCTTTAGTTTCTAGTGCCTCCTACCTTTCACCTTCCTGGCACAGAGCCCTGGGTCATCCTTTGTGGACCCTTTGGCCTCCTGATGTGGACTCTTACAGGGCATTGCAGAGGGTTCCAGGCTTTTGGTTTGATCCACTGGATATCAAGCATTTGCACAGATTTTTTTTTTTTTTTTTTTTTTGCACTCTTCTACATTTGACTCCATGAGCAGTCACTGTAGGCCAATCTTGTAAATTTCTGTGTTCTGCATTAAATCTGTTTCAGAGAGTGTACAGTCTCTTCAGGAGCCTGACCTCAACTCTGTAAGCTTTTGTAAGCACTGACTAATATAACCACATAATTTTATTCATTCTTTTAATGTAGTATATCTTATTTATTAATTTGTCTATGTTGAACCATTCTTCCACTGAGCTATCTCACTGGCCCTATGTTGAACCATTCCTGCATCTCAGACAAAAATCTCATTTTATATGTTCCATTTTTTAAAATATGCAATGAATTGTTATTCTTGCATTTGTATTTATGAGAGATCTTGGCTTGTATTTTCTTTTCCTGTAGTGTCTTTGGCTTTGTTATCAGGATAATACTGGCCTCATTAAATAAATTTGGAAATGTTCCCCCCTCTTCAAATTTTTGGAAGAATTTGAAATGGGTTAGTATTAATTCTTCTTTAAGTGTTGGGTAGAATTTGTCATTCCAGCCATCTGGTCCTGTGGCTTCCTTTGTTGAAAGATTTTTGATTAGCAATTAATTCTTCTTACTCATTTTGTATTCTTCATGTTTCAGTCTTGAGTTATGTATTTCTAGGAATTTTTCCATTTCTTCCAGGCTATCCAATTTGTTGGCACATAATTGTTCATAGTAAGTAGTCTTTTATGATCCTTTTCTTTTCTGATTATCAAATGTAATGTCTCTTTCTTTCATGATTTTCATTCAGTCTTATTTCTTTTTAGTCTAGCAAAGGGCTTGTCAATTTTGTATCTTTCCAAAAGCAACTCTGAATTCTATTTCATGATTTGCATTGTTTTCTAGTCTATTTTATTTCTATAAAATATTTATTAGTTTCTCTCTTCTGCTAACTTTGGACTTATCATGTTATTCCTTTATTCACTTCGTTATAAAGTTAGGTTTATTTAAGATCTTTCCTTTTTTATTGTAGTAATTATTGCTATGATCTTTCTTCTTGGTACCGTTTTTTGCTGTATCTCTAAAGTTTTGATATGTTGTATTTCTATTTTAATTTTTTTCTCACTATACTTATAAATTTATCTTTTGGTTTTTTGCTTTGACCATTGGCTGCCCACAAATGTATTGCTGAATTTTTACATACTTATGAATTTTTCAATTTTCCTCTTATAATTGTTTCTTAGTTTCATGTAATTGAATCTTGGTTTCCACTGTAGTCAGAAAGGATACTTCATATGATTTTAATCTTCTTAAATTCATCAAAACTTGTTTTATGGCCGAGCACATTATGTAGCATGGAGAATGCCCCATGCACATTTGAGAAGAATGTACATGAGGATGCTGTTCAATGGAATGTTCTGCGTGTGACCTTTAGTTTCCCTTGGTCTTATTTGTTGTTCAAGACTGGTACTAAGAATGGCCTACTAAAGTCTCATACTTTTATTACATTGTCTGTTTCTCCCTTCACTTCTGTTAATGTTTGCTTCATATATAGTCAAGTGCTGTGAAGTCTGATGCGTGCACATTTATAGTCACCCTGTCCTCTTGATTAATTGACATCTTTGGATTATGTAATGACCTTGTGTTTCAGTTTACCCTTTTTTCTGTAAAGTCTGTATTATCCTATGTTAGTGTACTATTCCTACTTGCTTTTGGTCACCATTTATTTACTTGTTTGTTATTTTAAATATTATGGCTGGCTCAGCCTGCCTTGGGGGTGGGGCTGGCATAGCATGTGGTGCTGGGAGTCAAATTGCGCTACTTGCTCTTGCCTAAGCTTGCCTAAGCAGACGCTTCAGATTTCTCAGCTATCTCGCTGGCCCTTGGTCACCATTTAAATGAAATAACTTTTTATATTCCTTCATTTCTATTTAGTGTGTATTCTTAAAGCTGAATTTCTTATAGGCAGCATAAGTTAGATTTTTTTAAAGCTCCATTGAACTGTGCTCTGCCTTTTGAATGGAGAATTAGTTGGTAAAGTAAAACTTACTTTTAACCTTACTGTGTGGTACTGCTTTGTGATTGGTTTGTTGTTCCTTTGTTCCTTTTTTCCTCTTTTGCCTATTTTTTTAAAATGTATTTTTAGTACAGGGTCTACAAGGTCTCACTACTTAGATCAGACTCAGAGTGATTCTCCTATGTTCAGCCTCCCAAGCACTGGGAATACAGGCAAACACCACCTCGCCCAGTCTCAATCATCATCTCAGCACACACTGGGGACAAAGCCAGTGGAGCCTGTTGGGGCTACTGCCCTCTGCCTAAGCAGGCACTTTAGTCTGCTGAGCTATCTGGCCGGCCCTCTTTGTCTTTTTTTTTTTTTTTTTTTTTTTTTTTTTTTTTTTTTTTTTTTTTTTTTTTTTTGACTTAACTTTTTTTTATATTCTGATTTCTCTTCAGATCATCTAAATCTGTCTCCTTTTAATTTAAATTTAATTTTTATACTGATGTGCCTTGATTTCTTGCTCATCATTTGTGTGTGTAGTAGGAGTTTTTACTTTGTGATAATTATAATTCTTCAATAACACATTTTATAGTTATGACAAGATTATTTTACATTGATAACTACATAACTTTACTTGTCTATGGATAATCCACAAGTTTATGTGTTCTTTGCACTATGTTATCAGCATCACAACTTAAATCTTTTTATGGTGCACATTCATAAGAAATTACTCTTGTGATTTTTATTTCAATACATTAGCACCTGTGTAGCCCTTTCCTCTGTGCCACTATACATCCTTAAACCACATTTGATTTGACTATAAGTATCATGAAGGCACAAACTGGTGTTTTCATCCATCACTTCATTCTCAGCCCCGAGCATAGTATTTAGTGCGGAGGAGTTGCATAATATATAATTATTGCATAGATAATGGATAGTAATTGCTGCTTTGCCTAATTGGCTATTTCATGTCTACCTTCTCTCTTCAAGGGCAGGAGGAAGATCTTCACTAATGCATCCTCTGGGCATAGTGCTAAGCAAATGGTCCTCTATATATACATGTTGAGTAAATGAATGAATAAAAGTGAATGATGAGTACTAGGTAGCTGTGAGAAGGCTGGAAAGGAAGTTCAGACTGCAGTCTTGAATGGAAATTCAGCTTTGGCACTTACCAGGAGGGCCAGAGAACCCCCTTGGCATGGAATCTTTCTTTTAGATTCTTCCTACACATATTTGGATATATGGGACTCTATTCCAAAGCTGTAAATCATTCCAGCATTTAGGTGCCTGAGAAGACCAAGTGAAGACACACCTGAGAATGAGAGGGATCTTCTCATAATTCCTTCAAATCACACAACTTTGGGCCAACCACTTTCTCCCATAAGCTGTAAATTCACCCATGGTTAGGGAAGGCTTGGGGCACATTGCCCTGGGCTTCCTCTCCACCAAACATTCCTAACAGGTTCTGCTGAACAGGGAAGCTGGCCTGGTAGGAAGAAATAAATGGAGCACAGTTGATAGATAAGGTACGCTCTGAACAGGGAGGGAGCTGTAGGGCAGTGATGGCAAAACTTCCAGTGCCAGAGTATCCAACCTGCTCATGCTAGCGTCCCCTGACACCACTCCCCCTAGCTTGTGCCTAGCTCCTATGCACATTGTTACTGGATGCCCAGCTTGTTAAGGTGGAGCTATGTGACCCAGTCATGTGGTAGCGGAGAGGACTCTGTGTGGCTGCTGCGGCAGGTGGGCCACAGGTTCCCTACCACAGGCGTAGGGAAACGTGGGAGAGACGACTCATCTGACATAGCTGGGCAATGCTGGAAAATAAGTTCTAAGATCTGAATCTCTGGCATTTCTTTGTGTTTTTCATTTAATTTCAGTGTTATTGTGGTGCTTTTGTTTTTCGCAAAAGCCATTTCCTTGTTTTAGATGTGAGGAAGTAGAGGTAGTCCTGTGGGGATAGAGCAGGTTTCCCATAGTTTTCATTGCTGTTGTTTTGTAAATATACATACTTATTTTCAGTATCTCTAACAACCAGTTGTTCTTTCCAGGAGCCTATGTCTCCCTGGGCAGCTCTTCCACACATGTTGTGCTTTGGGATGCTTCAGGGGTTCTCATATAGTATTCTTATATTCCAAATATTAATTCTTTTTTTTTTTTCTTCCTTGGTATAGTTTAGTCTTTCCTGGCTATATAAAGGAAAGCTGAGGGGTCTGTGCTTGAAATATGATGTTACAGAGTGAGCAATAATCGAGGGAAGACTTTCCCCAAAGGGAAGGTGGAATTTCAATGGCCAGTCAGAGCTCCTTGAGGAAACACTCCCTTCCTTGACCCATCTAGAGTTTCATCCTCCTAGTGTCTGTTTTGATGCATTACGAATAGAAGCATGAACTTTTGAAACTACGAGCTGTTTCTATTGTTGTTTACCATCAAGAGGAACTAACTGGGATGGAAAAGGCATAAAAATAACCAATATTGAGAAGATCCTGGGTTTTTACCCTAACATTCTTAGACAAACTGCCCAGGTCCTGCCTCCCTTTGTTCTCTGTTATATTTCTAAGGGTGGCGCACACTGAATCTTTTCTTCTTTCCAACTTCAAGGAGAAAAACACATATATTTTTTTCTCTGTGAGCCTCAAGGTGCCTTTGGGCAATTTCCTTTTAGTGCACTGGGACTTAAATTAATACACACAGGGCTGATCCTCGCAGGGATTTCCTCCCACTAATTTAGCCATTATCATCCATTAACACTCGCATTTAAATGAGTTTGTCAAAATAGTTTGTGTCCTAATGGGCTGGAACTCAGAACTGGTCAGCTTTTCCAGAGAAAGAGAGAGAACATTAAAAAGATGGTGATGGTTCCCCAAAGGAGAGAGCTCTCCGGGGGGCCCACACCTCATCAGGGTTGAGTCACTGGGTGTGAAATAGCAATAGGCTACCTAGTAGGAGGAGTCTTTTTCAATTCTTTATTTAATCAAAGAGAGATTTTCTTTTGATTCTGAAGAGTCTTAACATTATGTAAACCTGATATCTCCCTCTTTTTAAAAAACAAAATGGCAAATCATGGACTCAGGGCCAATTATGGTCCTGTACTGGTTTTTTAGCTTTCTGAATGTATTATTGGTACTGCCATATCCACTTTCTACTCATCCATTTAACCAGAGTAGGAGATTTACTCTTTGTCTGGATTAAGTCAAAACAGTAGAAATTCAGTGGTGAACAATATTTGTGGCTCTTGTGAAATGTATAATACAGTGATAAAACATTTTCTCCTAAATTACCTTTAGGTTTTAAAAATGATTTCTTTTTTATTTTTTGTATGTTTTAGGGAAAGGTGTAGAAGGTGTTCAGGGTCTCACTCTTGGATCAGACTCATAGTGATCTGCCTGTTTACAGCCTCCCAAGAACTGGGATTACAGGCATGCACCACCATGCCCAGTCTCCATCACAGTCTCAGTGCATCCTGGGGGCAGAGCGGCAAGGCAGGCCCACGAACCGAACCTGGCCCCTGCACCTGCTTACAGGCCCTTTAATCTGCTGAGCTACCTGGTTAGCTTTTAAAAAATGATTGTTTTAATTGAAAGAAATAATTAAACAAGTATTTTTCCAAGTAATTCACAAAAGTGACACAAAATAGTAAAAAGCAATATTTGTACAACTGAAATTGGCAGAGCTTAAGGTAAGTTATATCATCGATGTGAATTTCTTTCTTTTCTGCTTTAGATAAGTGAACATTTACTGGGGTCTAATAATTCTCCAGGCAAAGCTCTTGATACAAAAAAAGTCCCAGAAAAAAACGCATGTGTTCCTGCATCCACAAGAAAAGGAAGTGAACACTGACCACCAGCATGGCCACCCTGGAGGCCACTCAGACCTTTCTGATGCATGCCCCGGGCAGCTTCTCAATGGGAAAGACCACAGAGCTCACCATGAGGGCAAGACTGGAAGAGGGGTATGCGATAGGATGCTCCATGGGAAATGTCCTGAGAAGTTCTGACAGAGGCACTGCACGGAGACTCCTGCTCGCCACCCTATGAAACTAAAGGTCCTTCTTTCTTTTATTTTATTTTCTTTCTTTCTTTCTTCCTTCCTTCCTTCCTTCCTTTCTTTCTTTCTTTCTTTCTTTCTTTCTTTCTTTCTTTCTTTCTTTCTTTCTTTCTTTCTTTCTTCCTCTCTTTCTTTCTTTCTTATTACGACTGGCTCAGCCTGCCCTGGGGTTGGGGCTGATGTAGCATGTGGCTCCAGGGATAGAACTGTGGTTCCTGCACTTGCCTAAGTTTGCCTAAGCAGACACTTTAGACAGCTGAACCATCTCGCTGGCCCAGATTTTTTTTTCTTGAAGGCATCAGAAACCACTGTGGGATTCAAAATAGAACAAAAGTATGACCAGATGTGCTGTTAGAGAAATGATTTTGGCTGCTGTTCTCTAGAAATTATATTTTAAAATAAAAGCAATTCTATGGGAGTTTTCTGAAGTTGAAAATAAAAGAAAAAAACACTCTTTTCCCTCACTGTCTTGTTAATTTACAATTGAGTTTCTTATCTTTTTCCATTTTCTGCATTTACAAAGTATTTTTAAAATATTTTCCAAACATGAGGAAATTGAAACATCAAATTATCTTGAGAGCAACTTCAGTCCATGCTCTACTCTCAGACTTTGCAGAGGTAATTCAGACTCTTGTCTTGCTGGACTGTAGGGAAAATCTCTAGTGCTGACGTTGAGAGATGCTGGTGAGGCCTGAGGACTGTTGTTGGGTTCCTCGGGGTTCCCCAAAGTCAGGGACCCCATTCCAGGTGCTGTTGGAAGGCAGTGGAGCTTGTAGGAAGTGGGGCCTAGTGGGAGGAAGTTAGTTCATTTAGTCTGTGCTCTCAGAGGGGATGCTGGGAATGCAGCCGTTTCCCTTTCTGTTTCATTCTCAGCCATATGACAAACGGTTCCTTCTTCATGTGCTCTCACCAAGATGTGCTGCCTCATCACAGGCCCCAAGCCAGCTGGGCAAAGGTACCACGGGTGAAACTTCCAAACTGTGAGCCAAAATAAACCTTTCTCTCTTTAAACAGATTGCCTTGAGTATTTTGTAAGCAAAATGGAAGTCTAAGACATCAGAGATGGTCTCCTTTTGGTTGCTCTTTCCGCTATATGACAGCGCCAATACAAACAGTCCCCCCCCCACCCCAGCTTTGGGGTTTGCCCCTCTGCAGTCTCAGGTAGGCTCCTACTATAGCAATGCTTGATCCGGCAGGGAACTATGTTCCAGTCTTGGTGTATTTTTTTTTTCTCCACTTAACAGAAATATACAGGATGACTGCAATTCAGAATTTGATGACCATAAATTAATTTTGGTCAAGAGCATCTCTCAGGAGCTAGAGAACTTGGGGTTCCTCCCCTGACAGCATAGGAACTGGGTCTTGTGCTCTGATCTCTACAGGCCTTTGCTTCAGATCAGAGCTTCCATATATCACATGATAGGGATGTCATACCCTCGACTCTTCCACTATATGACTTCCTGGATGACTGCACTGTATTTTCCTTAAATGAAAGTTTAAAAAAGACTGGTTTCACTCCACTCTCATACTCGTGACTATTTTTTGTTTGTTTGTTTTGCAGAACCAGGGATTGAACTCAGGCCCTTGCACTTGCCAGGCAAGCACTTATTCTACTGAGCTATCTCCCCAGCCCCACTCAAGTGATTCTTGACAATGCTTTTTCCCTCCTCCCCTTTCCAGTGGGGTTAGAGATTATATCAAAGCTTGACTACAATAGATGTGCTTTGGTTAGGGAATGCTTTCCATTCGCCATGTTTTATTCCCAACCTGGCATCATAGGGTGGATGCTCTTGGCTACATTTTCCCACCTTTACTTACCCTCTTTTGAGAAGCATATTACTTCTATACTAAGAGCCTCGAGCAAAATAATTCATTCCACTGATTCACATCTGTGAAATGAGCTCTAATGGGAAGAACTGTTTGATATGAAGTAGAGACTGAGCTTTGCACAGTTAAAAAGAAGAAAACAAGAAAGAAATGGGCTGGCATCTTCTCACAGCGTGAAGGGATTAAGATGGTTTTAATTATCTCACCTGGCTTCTGTTGTTTCATTTATTCTTGCTCCCTATTGTTCCTTTGTACAGCTAATGCGAGAGCAGATGAGCTGGCGCTGGCATGTGAATTTTACCCTTTAGGAAAGTCGAAAAGCCCCAGGTTAAAAAGTGGAAATCACAGTGCAATATGTTCATAAAAGTGCAGTGACAGGAGCAGAGGCATAAGTTAGGCTGCAGGCAGGTGCAAATGCCACCGGTACCCAGTGACTTGGGACTGAACGGGCTACACTTCTGTGAATAGGCTAAATGGGTTTCTAGAGTGATCTGGGTGTGGATGTAGTCCTGAGAGCCTTGTGGTATCACAGAATATGACCTTAGACACATCTTCTGCTGAGAACAGCTGCCCAAACACAAAGATGTGTTGTTGGGGTGTAGCCTTATCTTAGACACGTGTTAACATAAAGAATAATGTCTGCTTCTTGGACTTCATTTTAAGATGTTTGCTGGCATCAGTTTAATATTGGCTATCTTCTCCTCTCAGAAACTATTTGACTAGCCTAGTAACAGGAAGTTTTAAGGTTTTTCTTTTTCTTTTTTTTTTTTTTTTTTGTCTTCTTTGCTGAACACTGAAAATTATCCTATGATGAAGACAAGGCAGCAGCCTCGAGTGCAGTTTCTAGGAAGGGGAATTCTGAAGGAGAGAACTCATCTCATCCAGAGGAGTGGTAGTTGTCGTTCCCATGCCTAGACAGGGAGATACAGAGTGGCGGAGGCAGACGGAGCCCCTGGCACCCACCTCCAGCGTGCGCCACACCAGCATTTGGAAGGTGAAGTCCTCCTGCCAGGAGGGAGCTGCACAGGTCACTGATGAGAAAAGGCTGGGGCAGGCCGCCCTGCCGCACCCCCACCACCTTGGTCCCTTCTGCCGCGTGGGAGCCCCTGAAAGCTGCTTTTGTTGATCGTCATGAAGCACAGGAAAAATATATGTATATAATGAGTAGAGTAAAAGGGGTGTCAGCCTGCAGTAGCAGCAGATTAGGCAGGTGGAGAAGCACATCTTATTCAGACACTGGCCCCCGATATCCAGGAGCAACTGGGAGCAGCATGACAATTCCTGTTCAAGGAACATCTCAAAAGGTCCTGGCCTGGGAACATCCCGGCTGACTGGTCAAGGGATTAAAAGTTGAAGACAGGACCCCTACGCTGTCACAAGCCTCTCCACAATGTCAAGAAGCACTCAGAGAGATGCAGAAAATCTTCCCTCCCTTTGGAAAGATCAAAGGGAAATCAGAGAAATTCTTTTCAATCTGATCCTTATAACTGAATGCTTGACTGATCAGAGTAAACGAGGGACACATTAAGGCCTGCATAAAATGACTTTTGAAAAGTGGGCTCTGATCCACTGAGCTGAAAGATCATTACAAACTACTATCAATGGAACCAAATTTCACATTAAACGGGATGTTTGCCATCCTTGCCCAGCTCGGGGAAGCTGTGGGAGCAGACGGTGTGGAAAGCAAAGAAATTTTCCACCCTGTGAAAAAGTCGCCCTGGACTCAGCAGACATGCTCTGGTTCTGTCTCCGAAGCCCCAGGACAGTTTGTTTCTGCCTTTCCAGGCAGTGCTTATCCTGGTGGCCCTGCTAGGCAGGAGGAGCCAAGCGAGCTGATTTACACGATCCTGGCAGGAGCTAGTATTGGCTCCCAGCTAAAGTCAGGGGTGTGCGGACTTGGCTGGCCGCTTCCAGCTGGCCTTGGTGCCTCCTGTTATCGGCTGAACACAGGTAAGCAATGTGAATCAACAGAATGCAAATCAAGGGAGCAGTACTCATCAGATTATATTTTCTGAGTCAATTGAGAGCAAATTCGGGCTACTAAAGCCCCATACTGAATGCCTGAACCATGCCAGGAGCTCTGTCCAAAGGACAAAAATCAGGGTTGTCTAGCACATTGTTGAGACTAGAAAGTAGAAAGGACCTTGCCTTTGTGCACATAGGCAACACTATTTTAAGGACCTTTGGTGTTGGCCTCTCTGAAAGTTGGGGCATTATTTCTCTGCATTTTTTTATAAGATGATAAACAGTTTCAACTGAAGCAAAAATACCCTCCCATTTTTCTATAGAATCTCTTCTCTTTGATTTCTAGGTAGTGGAAGAAAGACAAACCTCTGCAGGAAGGTGGCCAACAAAACATAGTTGGGGGGTGGGGGCTGGCAAGGCTTTCCTGTACACATAGCTCCTGTGCTGGCTGATTGCAAATAGAAAAACCATCGGTGGACATTTGGATGCTAGAGTGTTCGATCTCCAGAGAAGCCTCTAAGGAAAGATGCTCCAGATGCCTCCTGGAGTGCCCCCATCCCAACTGAGCTTCTCCTTGAAAGTCGTTCCTCTTATTGGGTCTCCCTGGGTTCTGCTAAGCTGTTACCTCCCCTCAGTGGAGAGCAGAAAGAACTCAGACACAAATGCTACATTTGTCAAATCCACATAAGAGGGTGATGTGTATTTTCCAGTGGCAAGAGGAACATATTTGCCCCATATATCCATACTTCTACAGTGTAGTGAGCCCACATAAGCAATGTACTGAGTTGGCCCGTATGAATTTTCCAGTTGTGTAGCTCACAGGTGATTGGTGATTGCCTACTTTATGTGACTCTTGCTAAAATATAATGGTTAAAAACGTAGACATTGAAGCTTGCTGTATCTGCTACAGGCTGTGTTCTTGGGCGAGATACTAAGGATTCCACTTTAATTTCTTTACCAGAATATTATTTGGCATGTAGTTTTAGTCTCACTCTTACGACACAAATACAAAGCAAATGAGTTAATACAGATAAAGCATTCAGAAGAGCTCTTGGTATGCAGAAATCATTATTCATTCACTTGTCATAGGACTATGCCGGTCCCAGTTAAACATTACCTGAGAAGGACAGGATTTAAATGGGGTGGGATGAGTGGCTGCAGGGGTGACCTTTGTCCAGGGCATCATGTTCAAAGATGGTTCCAAATGTAGACTCTGACATCACCTTGAAATGGAGGTAAACAGTCATAGACACACTGATAAGATTTATAAATTATTAACTCATAATAAGTCATTAATTATTAACATTTAAATTTATCACTATCTTTAGAGACCTGTTTTGGCATATCTTCATTCTTTAATATACTTAAACCTCCAGAAAGCATACAATGGCTCAAACTGTTCAGGATCAGAGAAGCTGTACAGAAGGTAACAGCCGAAAGACAGTAACTATTATAGATTCCTTCTGCAGAGAATGCAAAGGGAGAATATTGCTTACTGGCAAAACTAGCAGAGTCCTCCCTTGTTAGAACTCTTCATTTCCATCAGCAGAGTATTTCTACCTCCAGCTCAACTCAATAATACGTTCAAGTTTTGCTCAGTCTATATTCACTTGAGTCCATGTGTCTATTCCCATGTCAAAAAAAAAAAAACCTTGCATTTACCCACACTGTTTGCTAAAAACTCTATTAAAATAAAGAATATTTAGGAATAAATAACTAGAGGCCATCTGATATTCCCAGGTATTCTCCAGGTATTGTGCAATCTAACAGTGAATTAAGGCAGGTAGGAGAATGGCTATTCCTAAAGATCAATTCATCTAATTTCCTGTGTAATGGATCTGTATGAGAGACAGTCCAAGAAAAATCTTTTGGAGTGTACCATGAACTTGTCATTCTTATTTCAAATGATGCCCATTTCGTACAAGAGGGTCATTTTTACCTGATGTAGAACAGAAACTCTGAATGACTGGATTTTCCTATTCAAGGTAGCAGTTAGGAGCCTGGGAACCATATGCATGGCCCACTAAGTAAGAATCATTTTTTATTACCCTTATTGCTGATTTCACTTTATGTCCCCATGTTTTTATTTTCTTGTGTTCTGAAATCAGTATATTGAGGTACGATTTAGATACAATAAAACACAATAAAATTCAGCATCTTTTGATGACTGTATAAAGCTTGGCAAGTGCCAATGGCCCTGTGATAAGCACAGCGTTTCCATCACTCCAACACAACTCCCCAGTGCCTGCATATTGTCAATCCCTTTTTCCAGCCTCTGCTCCTGGAAATTGGCCAGATTCTGTGATCTTGGATTTTCCTAGAAAAACACCACTGTTGTTTCTATCAGGTGTTTTTCACCTGAGATAATTATCTCAGTTACTCTTCTCTCATTGCTGGGACCTATACCTGACACCCCAAATGAAGGAAGGAAGGGTTTATTTAGCTTACAGTTAGTGGAGATTTCAGTCCATACTCAGCTGGCTCCAACGCAGAGTGGCACATGGCAGCACAGAGCAGCCACTCATGGTGCTGGCAAAGAGAAAAAGCAAAGAGGGTGGCAACAACTCAGGCAGCTAGCTAGCCTCTCTCTCCTTCTTGTACTGTAACACAGATTGCCCACCTCAGGGCCAGGGCGTTGCACTCACACCTGCTATCCCAGCATTGGATCAAGAATCAATCAAAAACTCCAGAAGCCACCTCAGGACTGCACGAGGCTTTGAGGGGACAACTGGACACAAACCATAACAATAATCCCTTTGATATAATTTATATTGTTTAGTATAGCAAAAACATCTTCATTTCTGTTTCTGACTAATAATTTTATTGTGTGAGTAGGCAGAGAAGCCAAGTTTTAGTGTAATTCTATTATATGTTAACCTGCTATGAACTTTGATGACTAAATATTTATGTGAACTACAGTTTCTTTTATCTTCCATAAACACTTAGGAGTGATTTTATTGGATTACATAATACTTGTATGTTTATGTTTAAAATACCTGCAGAATTATTTTCCACCCAGGTTGTACTGTTTTGTGTGCTTAAGCAATACGTGATGATCTTGTTAGCTCCACACCCATGGCAACACTTGTATTTCCAATCTTTTTAATTTTTAGATATTCTAGCATATGTATTCACATACATATTATTAATGTTTTAATTTTTATTTTTCAGTGGTGGCTAATGTCAAGTATCCATTCATGTTATTTGCCAGCCCCACATCCTCAGCAAAATGGCTGACCAAAATTTTGCCCATTTTTTTTTAAAGTTAAGCTGTTCATCTTTAAAAAAAAAAATTATTATTTGACACAGGCCTTTATATATTCTGAGTATACCTTTTTCACATATTTTCTTCCAACCTGGTTCTTGTCTTTTCACTATCTTAACAACATATTTTCAAAAGCATGTTTTAAGTCCAGTTTGTTAGATTTTTTTTCCCTTACCATTTGTGATTTTTGTCATCTACTAAGACACGTTTGCTTATCACACGTTTTATAAGGATGACCTCCTCACATTCGCCTCTAGAACTTTTACTTTCTTTACCTTTTTCATTTAAATCTGTGATTGAGTTAATCGTAGCATTTGTATGAGGTAAAGATTTTGCACATCAATATTTAATTTTTTATCCTTATTTGTTTGGGGGAAATTGTGTTTTTCCTGTTTGAGTAATCCTTATACCTTTCAAAAAGCCAGCAGACGATATATGCATGGGCTTCATTCTGGATTCTTTACTGTTAGTCTGATTTCGCTTATTTATGTACATATGATTGTTGTGGCTTTACATAATAATAAGTCTTGAATTTAAATCATGTGAACCTTCCAACTTTGTTGTTTTCCCAAGTTGTTTCTGATGTTCTATATCTTTCATGTTTCGATGTGCATTTATAATCAGCCCATCAGTTTCTAAATTAAAAAAAAAACCTTGAAACATTAATCAAAATTTCATGGAATCTTTATGCTAGCCATGAGACTGTGCCTCGCATACCTCGTAGGGAGGCCCCAGATGTTACACTGTGAAATCTTCTTGCATTTGAGCCGAAGACGCTTCTCCCACATACTACAGACCAGCCGGGGATGGCATAGGAGCGAGGGTTCTTCACCAGGCTCTCTGAGGGAATGCGGATCTCCTCTTTTGGCCACATTAAACTCAAGAGTGCCCGGTCGTGTTTGTTGCAGTTCCATGGACTGCATGGAAGCTTAGGATGGTTTCACCAAACTTTCCCTCTCTTCGCCCTTCACCTGGGTTGACCTTAGCCTCATAGTTTGACATCTATGGTAGCTCCCTCTCTCATTTTGCTCACAGGGATCTTTTAAATTAAAAAAAAAAAAAAAGTTTCATTTAACCCACTCTTGATGCCTGCTTCTAAGGATCTGAATCACTATGAGTGATACTTAACAGAGTCCTAAAGAAACAGACGGCAAGGTGGAGCCATGAAGCCAGCCCACCTTCATCAGAACGTGTGCAGCATTCCTGGCAGAAGATGCAATCAAGGGATAGCACATGAATGATAGTGACCCCTGTGAAGGCTGCCGTGGAGAGAAATGCTGCGGTGGGTGTGATATCAGCATTTGGAAATATGAGAAGGTGCCGGCAAATGTGGCCCACTTGGCCTGATAAGTGCTTTGACTTCCACTGAGGAAAATAAGAGGTGTAAACACGCACACACAGCTAAGGGCAGGAGCCATACAACCTTCACAGGCAGAGTGGGAGCAGGCAGACAGCCTGCTGCTCCATAACGGAAGGACAGCCTTGGTGAGAGACAAGTTTAGACCTAAACATGAGTGTCTCAGAGCTCCAGACACATCAAACACTCCTTCCAACAGGGAAATCTGGACTGATAAACTCCATGATAGCAATCTGGCAAGGCTCCCAAGCCCACTCTCTGGGCAACTGGGGGTGGTCTTTCTTTCCCTTGGAGGAAATGGCACTTCAGCCTTGACAGTGTCCCAATAAAGCTTTATTTTAAAAACTTGAGATAGGCTGTGCCTGGCTGCCATTTGCTGACCTCTGCCTTAGATGGCAGCCATCTAACTCATATCTGTAATTTAAAAAGAAAGATAAGTTGGAATGCAGAAGTAAAGTCTGAAGCTGTTGGTTCCCTAACATGTCACCTTTGGGGGCTCAGCCGCCACATGCGAACCAAGTTGTGAGCCTGGAGCCCTTTGATGTAGGTCATCACTGAGTCCTTAGGATCCTACAGCTCACTCTTTCTAAAAGTGACCTGGATTCACTTACACAGGTGACTGCATACCGTGGACAGGGGAGGAAGTGAGGCATTCTGGGAACTAACTGGCTACAGAGCCAGAGTGTATACTGATGTGCAGAGGCCCAGAACATTCTTTCAGCTTAGCCCCTCACCAAAGTGGGGCCTGTGAAGCCCAAGCAATACCAAGGCAGGCAGCCCAGCCCAAGCTCACCCTTCAGCAGACCCCCAGGGCCAGGGAATGTCCCTGAGTCATTTCTTAATTCCGGAATGAGGAATAAGAATCGATATGCTTCACAGTCCCAGGGATCTCACATCGTGTCCCTGGTTTGTAAAGTAAAATTGGGTATAATGAGAAAGGTCAAGTGGGATTACCTGGTGTTATGGGCCAGTGGCAGAGCTTAGTGACCCAAACCATGCAGTGGCATTGTTCTCTTTCATGTCTCAGTGTGAGTTGCCTACCTGGCCCCTGCAGAAATGGTACAGATCATCACAAATGATGCAGTGTACCACAGACTTAATATAGTTACTGCTCCAATTACGGTAATATGAAAAATTAGATTAATAAGGCCTCCGATACAGGGGACATTATCATGAGTTTGGAAAATGTGTTCTCCTCTGTTTCAAGTAGGAAAAAGAATCAGAAGTGCTTGCTGTTTGTGGGAGAAAGACAGCATTCTCTGACAGCTTTTCCTTGAGGCTGTTTTAACCTTGCTCTGTCATAATAGGGCACAAATGGGCATGGCTATCTGCACCTCACATTCCTTATCACAGTGGCACTGCGTTGCCAGGACAAGATAGGCAGGAGCTGGCAGTGCAGCAGCCGCTGAGTAAGCCCCCTTGGCCATGGAGGTGGCAGAGGAGCCTTTTGAAGTTCACTGGACGATTCAGTGAAGTGTGTAGACATCTGCTAGTCAGGGGTAGGCTAGGGATTTTCTTTGCTTTAAAAATGCACTATCCTGCTCTTTTGGAATGCAGTATTCTTTTCTCAGAACAAAGGATTATCTGTTTATAAACATGTGCAGCACTCCTTTCTAAAAAAATGTAAAATTTGACACCATACAAAGCAGCACACACAGTGCTTAATAGGCCACTTAAGTTTTTCTAGTATGTATCCACACCTGGGAAAACTGTTCTAGCCCCTGTGCCAGGTAACACAGAAGGCTGCCAACTGGAACAGCCCCCAGGGTAGGAAAGAGAATTACATCAGGTTGAAGACATGTGAAACCAGCCCTGCCATTAGGATCGTCTGACCAAGGAGGTCCTATGCCTTGGAAAGGGTTGCTGGCCTAAGGATGTTGTGTGGAACTCTAGGAGGAAAACTACAGCAAGGCCCACTGCCATGACACTGGAGTAGTCCAGGCCATCCTTGACAGAGAATGACATGCCTTGGTAAAGTCCTTGAGCCATCACCGAGCCCCTAGAGGGCCAGAACACAGCCATGAAACACCCAGCGACTCTATCTAGAAATTCCCTTTATGAATTCGCTCCAGTTGGGCCTCATGTGTTCCAATGTTAATGAACCCAGGTAGCTCACCATAGAAGGAAATGGTGTGTTAAGAATAGAACCAGGATAAATGCCTGTGAGACAGCTCAGCAGACTAAGCGCCTGCTTAGGCAAGCTCAAGGACAGGAGTTCCATCCCCCACACCACATACCACATGGGCCTTGTCCCCAGGTATGCTGAGCCAGCAACAGAGACTGGGTGTGGATGTGCATATCTATAATCCCAGCACTGGGGAGGCTGAAAACAGGAGGATCACCACAAGTCCGAGCTGTGTATTGAGAAGAAAAAGGAGGAGGAGGAGGAGCAGGAGGAGCAGAAGGAGGATGAGCAGGTGGAGGAGGAGAAAACTAGGACAGGTCCAGGGGCACATTGAAGTGACACAACAGATCACCCAAACCCTCATGTCTCCCGTGGAGTTTCCCTCATGATTACAAGGAAGAAGTTCAAGGTTGATTGTAGGTGGGCTGGCTCAGTATGGAGCAGAAAGCCAGAAATGGCCAGAGCCTGGGTCACATCTGTATTCACGGGGGACTGAAACATGGCATGAAGGAATAGTCTCCCCTGTGGGCAGAGGTTCGAGCAGCGGTAGATTCAAGCCATTTATTTAAATGAGTAACTAAAACTTGAAAGAATATTGAAATAAAAGATAATTTTCTTCTAAGAAGTTCCAGGCCCATCTTTTACATTTTAATGGCCAATATGCTCTCCCTGATTATCCTCTGACTCAATGAACCCTTTGATAAAATTGCAAACAATGTTTCAGGGCTCCATAGTCGAAAAGAAAGCCGTGCAAATATCTAGTGGCTACGTGCCCAGAAAGGGTGTTACTTTTGGCAAAATGAACCAGAGCAATTTCCAAAGTAGTATTTATTCTTTTTAAAATTATGCACACAACCAATGTCTGGGTGAACTGACTTTTCTAACCCGTGTACTAATGTGTAGGTAGGCTTATAATTTGGAGCAATCACTCAGGAAATCCTGAAATTATGGTTCTTTTGGAAGTGTTGACTCATCCACCCTGCACTTTCTGAATATATCCATTTAGCACAGCAATTAGTAATTTTAAATTGCATTCTAAATTCTGTAGGTGATTTTCTGATGAAATGTTGCTTTACTAATTCTAGTGGATGCTGTTTGGAATTCGATTTTGAATTGGAAGTAGGTTTGATTTTGCTTCTGGTAAGAATGTAAACTATTAGAAAAGGTCTATCAAAGGAATGTTTCCTGGATATGCCTCTGTTACTCCAGCATGGTGCGTAGTCTGTGAGGGCTGCATTCAAAAATGGCACCCATGTGGAGATCACTCACAGAGCAGAAAGCAAGCCCCTGGCACAGCACGGGCTGTGAAAAATCCATTGCCTTTACCCACCTATGTACAAACACCAAAACATGTATGTGATGTACTACAAAGTACTCCAGGCATACCATACAGCACACGAGCATGTATGGCAACATTTTTTGTTTTCCTTGTTGGATCAGTTTCCCTCCATGCATGTCTTCCACTCAATGTGAACCATTAATTCTAATTTAAAATTTGTTGATATTAAGCCTTAAGAAACAGTGGGTACTCTCCTCAAAAAGCCGCTTACATGGTAGATCTTTCAGGGCTGTGATGATCATCGTAATCATAATCACAGAATTTTCTCCATTGGATACATACAGAGAGATTACATTCTGCAATAGTTTTCTATTAAGCTGAAAAGGAAAAGTAAGATAAAAATATCAACATCAGTCCCTACCATTTGTGTATTGTGATGATTTAGAAGATAAGGACTAATATTAATAAAAGAGGGTAGAAGTTAGGCAAAAGGCTTGTGGTGATATTGAAGGCAGGCCTTTCTTTCTTTCTTTCTTTCTTTCTTTCCTTTCCTTTCCTTTCTTTCTTTTTTTCCCTTTCTTTCTTTCTTTCTTTTTGTATTTTAGGGAAGGGTCTATGGGGTGTTCAGGGTCTCACTATTAGATCAGACTCCTAGTGATCCACCTGTTTACAGCCTCCCAAGAGCTGGGATTACAAGTATACACCACCATGCCCAGTCTCAATTGCTGTCACAGTGTGCCCAGAAGGCAGGGCTGGCACTACAGTCCCGGGGGTCAAACCCCCAGCCCCTGCACCTGCTTGCAGGTGCTTTAGAGGAGGGCCTTTATAACATTTGCTTTCTAAGAATTTCACCAATACAGTGTATGCTTTCTAATGATTATCAGTCATTTGCTTCAAAACAAAATATTTACAGCTCCTACAGGTGCTCAACCAGTTGTTCAGTATGCATGCACCTTTATTTACAATGCCTCCATGATAAAGGCTAGAAAAGAGTATGGTCCTGAGATTCCATAGAAAAGCCAGTCTAAGGTCTGCGTGAGGAGGGAGTGGATGGGGCTGCCTGAGGCAGAGATGCTCAAGGAGTCAAGTGTCCTTTCACCGATGTGTGGCATTGTCCCATGTGTTCCTTGCATTGTTTCTACACCAGAATCTCCCATCCAGAAGATCACTGAAGAGGAACAGAAGGTTCATCTTTGGTGCAAGATAACATACACATTGGGAACCATTCCAACCTCAGGTGCCACTAAACCACAAAAAGACATGAGTGGCCAAGGTTCTGCTATGTTCTGAGCAGTGCCATGTGTTTCCCTCACCTTTCCACAGGCTTATGATTTAGACATTTCATTTTATCTATTAATATTTATTCTATGAAAATTATTTGACATTGGGCAATTTGAAGCTCCTCAGCCAGGACCTATATTCTCCAAACTTGTGGACTCAAGATACGTGTTTTACATGGTGGTACCAACAAGATAGAATATCTGAAGTCTCAGCCTATTGCTGATATGTTTCTCAACTCTCTCCCAAGCCTCTCATTTTCTGGACCTCCTCACCTGCTCCATCACCTGTCCCTATTTCTGTAACATTTACCCACTCCAATTGCTTCTCATTCCCCCATCAAGTCTTCTACTAAACTTAGTGGGAAAGACAAAAATGTCATTCTGCTGTATACACACACCGGCACAAACACACATGCATGTGCACACACAGGCAGGTGCACAATCACTGTCACACATCCCACCCACCTGCATCTGACCTCTTGCCTTTCCTTGGGCATTTTGCTTGTTTGCACTCTTTCTCTATTTCCTTTCCTCCACTATTTATCACTTGAAGACTGAGGTGCTAGAAAAGGAATCAGTGGACTCATTCAAGATGGGCGGGATGGAAGACCTTTTATTGCCCTCCAAACTCTAGAACATTTCTAATATTGCACTGAAAAAGAAGAGGGATAAAAAGTAAAACATAAATAGTTGACAAATGTTTAGCTTTCTCATTAATTTGAAAGCTAAGTTTTGATATTTAGGGTTTTAGGTACTAAAACTTAAGACAACATCCATAGAAAACTTTTCAATTTTCAAGGAAATTATGGATTTGTTAGCTTACTCTCCCAAAATCCTGAATGGATAGCAGGAAGAATGTTTATTAGATTTTGAAATAAAAGCTTTACTGAAATATTGACTTATATTATGCACATTGAATTTTCACAAGGTGGATGGTCTATGTTCCTGCATAAAAACATGGGACATTTCTAGCCCTGGACCCCCTAACCTTGTTCCTCCAGAGTCATTGAGTCCCACCAAAAGAGACTACTGTCCTCTCCTACTTGTGTTTATCATAAATTAGCTGCTATGTTGTATATAAATATACTTCCACAGTAAATGTTTTCTGATCCATTTCTTTTGCTTGAAATTATTTTATGAGACTCGTTTCCATTGATAATGTATAACAGGAGTTTATCCCTTTTGTTGCTCTATTATAGTCAATTGTATGAGTATATCACAGTTTATATATTATCCTACAAATGTGTGTGTGGGTGGTTTACAGTTTTTTGCTTAATCTGAAGATAGCTGTTATGAATGTTCTTTATGTATGAAATATAGTCAGAAAAGAGAGTGAATGCATACAGTTTTGAATATTAGGCCAGTAATTTTATTACATTGCCACGATTTCCCCTGGACGTGCACCCTTTTGCCTTGAACGCACTCATCCCATCATCCTGCATCTTCACGAAGCAGCTCTGGAAGTTCTCTTTTCTGAGTGTCTTTAGTCATGTTCTGTGGCTGCCTCAGTGTCCTGAATTCCCCCAATCTCCCTTTTATGGTCATTTTGACTTTGGGAAAGAGCCAGAAGTCTCCATGCCGGATGCGGGGAATAAGATAAATAAGGGCACACCCCCCACTGTCATGAGCCTGCCTTTCTGCCTTCAGTGGCACTTGACAGCAGCATTACCCACACTTTTTGTCATATCTTATAGAGGCTTTCAAGAAAGAGAACTTCCAGAACTTCTTCTGAAAGTGGTAATAGCGATGGATAAATGTGTTTGAAGCAAAAGAGATGTTTAAAGGATCTCAACGATATTGTATTTTACCATAATACATTTTTTATTTGAACACATCACATATTTTGATCAACCTTTGTAACACTTTTCTTTTTTTTAATTTATTTTATTTTACTTTTTTAATGTATTTAGTAGAGGGTCTCACTACTCAGATTGGACCTGTAGTGGTCTTCCTGTTTTCAGCCTTCCAAGTGCTGGGATTGCACGTGTGTGCCACCATGCCCAGTCTCAATTGCCATTTCAGTGCCTCCCTGGGGTGGGGCCTGCATGGCATGCAGGGGATCAAACCCTGGCTTCTGTGCTCTGCCTAAGCAGGCACTTTAGTCTGCTGAGCTAACTGGCTGAGCCTTGTGTTATGGTTTATGTCTAATTGTCCCCTCAAAGCCTCATGTAGTCATTGGGCAGGGATGTGTAGAGTTTGAGACTTGATCCATGATCCCTGGGATTATGAGTTTTAGTACTGATGGGATTATGAGTCAAAGTACTTCTGGGATTATGGGTGCAGCCTAAGGTGGGGGCCCTGAATGTAGTATAAAGAGAGTGACAAACACGAGCGGCTTGCTCTCTGCTGCCTTGTTTGGTTGGCTGCCTTCATCACCATTTTGTTGCTGTTCCGTCACCACGAACTAGATGCTGTCTGCCCTGTTCCACTCAGCCTTGGGCCAGCTGAATATGGACTGAAACCTCCAGTAACTGTGAGCTAAATAAGTTTCCTTCCTTCATTTTGGGTGTCAGGTACTTGTCCCAGCGCAACTAAAAAGTAACTAAGACAGAATTTGGTACCAGAGAAGTGGGGTCGTTACTGTGACTAACCTGACAATGTGGATTACAAGCTTTTGGGAATGGCTTATGGGGAGAGACAGGAAAGGTTCAAAGATGTCACCTAAAAGCAAAGCACTAGAATGGCTTCGGCCATTCAGCTTGGGAGATTCTGGTCAGCGCTCAGACCAGAAGACTGAAAGGCCTGCCTGTAAAGACCAGGCTGAGGAGGTTTCTGCTGGGAAAAAGGACAACATTGGTCAATGGTCTCCAGATGATTTGTGCTATGGATTGGCTGAAAGTCTGTCGGAATTTTGCTCATGCCCAGAGACTTTGCCTAAGACTGAGATTAAGCATGGCGGACTGATTAATCTTTCAAGAGATATTTCAAAGGAGCAAAACATTGGGGCAGTGGCATGGTTATTATTGGTGGCTTTTCACCAGATTTATGTTGAAAATCAAGAGCAAAAAGCCAAGAAGGATGATTTAAAATCTGAGTTTGGCCAGAAAGAAAGCATCAGTAAAGCTGCGAACTGCAAAGATGGATCTCAAACGATCTATATGGCTGGAAAGGAACCAGAGAATCAAAAGGACGGCCTGAGGGCATCGCAAGAGGTGGCAGCTCTCCACCCTTTGCAGCCTCAGAATTGCAAGGGAGAGAGGCTTTGCCTAGAGAAGAAAGCCACAGAGACCGAAGTACCAGAATGGCGGCAGCGGCCAAACCAGGTTCCAAAATGGCACCCGCATGGAGAATATGTTTTTTGGAATCAAGGTCAGAGTGCTTAGTGATCTAGGCCCTTGACCCCTTCAGCCAAGAGCGAAGGAAGCTTGGCTACTGCTCCAGCTGGCAGCAACCCTTAGCATTATCCACATAGGCGTATGCAGAATGTGGAAATTCTGAAGTTAAGAAGGCTTCCATCTCGATTTCAGAAGAAGTCCTGGGAGACCAGGCACTGTGCCCTGGAGAGGGAAGTGTGTAAAGCTGGGTGTGAGAAGCCTATTCAGTGGAAACCCCAGAAGTTTGGAAAAGCCAGGAACGTGGATCGTGCTAAGAGGAAGCAAAGCCAGTCTAAGAGAGAAGCCATAGGAATTACCACTATGAGTGCCGTAGGAGTGGAGTTGCATGATGCTCACAACTCAGTGCAGATTACTTTGGATGCTCCAGTTGGAACTATGAGATTTACTGTTTACCCTGCCGGATTTTGGGCATGTGTTGGTCCCAAAATTTTGTATTGCCCTGTTGCTTGCAACTTTTGGAATTGTAATGTTTATTTTATGCCTTTGAATGTTGGATATGTTTAACTCTTCTATTGTACAGGGGCTCGCAGTTGAGAGTTTGCCTTGGATCTTAGAGGAGACTTCGGATTTGAACTTTTCAGCAATGCTGAAACTATTGGGACTTTGGCAACTCTTCCAAATGGACTAAAATGTCTTTTGTAAAAATGGATATGTATGAGACTTTGGGGATCCAGGGGAGGAATGTTATGGTTTATGTCTAGTTGTGCCCCCAAAGCCTCATGTAGTCATTGGGCGGGGACGTGTAGAGTTTGAGACTTGATCCATGATCCCTGCGGTTATGGGTTTTAGTACTGATGGGATTATGGGTCGAAGTACTTCTGGGATTATGGGTGTAGCCTAAGGTGGAGGCACTGAATGTAGTATAAAGAGAGACAGAGAGACAGACACAAGCAGTTGCTCTCTGCTGCCCTGTTTGGTTGACTGCCTCTGTCACCAGTTTGTTGCAGTTCCGTCGCCAGGAACTAGATGCTGTCTGCCCTGTTCCACTCAGCCTTGGGCCAGCTGAATATGGACTGAAACCTCCAGTAACTGTGAGCTAAATAAACCTTTCCTTCCTTCATTTTGGGTTGTCAGGTACTTGTCCCAGCAACAAGTAAAAAGTAACTAAGACACCTTGTAATACCTATATGGTGTACATATTTTGTTTTAGTACTTACTTAAAGAAGGCTAGGTCACAGGATGCTTGTAGTTTTAATGAATACCACCTAACAGTTCTTTAAGGTGGTGATATAAGTTTTTATTGGAAATAGGGACTTTTTTAAAAAACTTCTCATGCAATTCTTAGCCCATTTTTCCATTGTGCTTCTTGTCGTTTCTCATCGATTTGTGGGAAGACAGTAGACAGTGTCTAAAATGGTCTCTGAGGACCTCACTTCCTGTGTTCATATCCTCATATCTGAGCACTTGTCCCTAGAGTGAGGACTTAAACCAGCAACTTACTTTAAGAACAGAGGTTATGAGATGTTGCCTCCAACTGATTGTAAACAGGCAATGGCTTCTGTGGTTGGTCTCGCCCTCTCCCTTGTGCTTCTTGGAGATTTGACTGCAGGGCAGCCAGATGCTTGCTGTGACGCTGTGAAGTGCAAGAGAAGCATGTGAGCATCCAGTGATGTCTTCACCAGCCAATGAGCACCTAGTGCCCACCTACAGCTTGTGTATTGCTCCTTCTAAAGGAGGAAGGAAGTCACTCCAGCTGTAAGCTTGACTACCAACTCCTGAGATGCCCTCACCAGAGAGGTGCTCAGCACAAGACTACTCTGCCTACCAAGGCTGAAAACATAGACACTTACTGTTTCATGCACCTTAATGTGGAAGTGACTTGTCACGCAGCCAGAAGCAACTACCTTACCAAGCTCTTTTGCACTGAAGATTGAAGCTCTTTGTCATTCAAATGCATTGCAAGTGTCTTGTACTGCAGGTAGCTTCCTCCATTCTGGGTTTTCCTTCCCAACTTTGATTCTTTCGATCAATGATCAGGAAGTTTTTCATGTACTTCAACTGTTTTGTTTTCATAGGGTATGCAGGCTGATGTGCTATGCAAGAAATTTTACGAAATTGATGCTTACCCAAAAGTCATGAAAATTACTACAATTGCTATAGTTTTGAAAGATAAATTCATCCAACAGAATAGGATATGTATTTCCTAGTAATTATATTGTAATGAATTATATCTATCAAGCAATTACTAAGGGCAAAGCATCATGCTGGTTGCCTGAGCTATATAATATAATTAAATCATCACAATTATATGTGGCAGAAATGAGGTTTAAAGCCAGAGCTGTGCACATCTTTAAGGTATTTGCTATTCGTTGTTTATTTACTCATTACTTTGTTGACACAAGGTTGTCAAAAGCATTGGAGTCTTCCTTTAGCTAGAGTATTTCTGTCTCAGTAGGGATGAATAAGAGATGAAATTGATCAGTTGACACCTAAAACATTAATGCTCCTCTGGATTTCTATGCAGTAGTTACAAAAGTGGAATCAATTGAGCACACACTGGCCTAGTTTCCTATGTCTTGCTTTTCTGTGTCTCGCTCAAGAGTGAACATTGGGTTATAATCTCACCTCTCTGGGAATGTCTTATTTTCCTTTCTTAAGTACCTCACATTTCTCCCTTTACATGGGACCCCCAATTGTCTTGGAAGAGGTGCTTCTTTACTTGGGGACACAGGCTTGATGAAGCAGACTGGGAGCATTGCCTTCCTGACAGTGAGACAGCCCTGGAAGAGGGACAGGATCTGGGCTTGACAAAGCAGAATCTCATCCTGAAAATACAATGAGGTGATGCAAAATTGAAAACAAATTGATTACAGTGTCCAGGGGAATAGACATCCAAGTAGGATCTGCCTTACTTCCAGGCTTATAGCATAGTATTTTGGGAGGAATGAATTAATATATCATGTAGATAAAGCAACCAACACCATGTCTTTCTGTTAGTAATTGCTCAATGAATATTATGTATCACATTATGATTGTAGGCCTAATGATCTCTTATTTTGAAAATATGACAATACATAATATTTTCTAGTTCAACTCTTATTTCTGTAATATGTGCACTTGGCAAACTAGGTTAGCTCCTTTGGGTATCTGATTCATGGTCCTTTTCAGGTACTTCCTTAGGACCAATAGCTTTGATTTTCTAAGTAATCAAGTATGCAGAATTCAGGGAAACAGCACTACTAGGAAAAACTGTTGAGAAATAGTCCTTGAGAA